>VXAD01013538.1:0-160091 GCA_013399195.1 Dicrurus megarhynchus
GTCTTTCAAACCAAGACAAAATCTTAAGTACTTAAGAATCTAGGGGAGCAATATTCCTAGCATATTCACACTTGAATGCACACAAACATAAAGGAGTCTGTACAAAGTATACCTGTGAAAAATTCCCCTTGAATCCAGTGAAGTACTCATGTTTGCCTTTGCATCTTTTCAACGGGTGAAGGGTTGAGCCTTAAGCTGTGGGGATATCAACCATGTGGTTCAGCTGTCCTCCACATTTAGCAAACTTCAGGTTTAGCAAACTTGAGAGTTTGCTGGCTCCTAGAGGCCCCACTCAGAAGGATTTTGCTGGTTGCAGTTGCTGCCATCCAGGAAAGCTTGAAGGGTCTCACTTTGGACCACTGTATATAGGGTTGCAAGAGAGTTGGCTTTAGTCGTAGTAATTTTCCATACTGGCTGCAATTCAGGTCAGCAACTTTCTTTGAAAGTTCGATAATGAAAATATTATTCCCCTTGGGTTGTTATTCAGGCAAGAAAAATACATTTCCAATGCTGTTTGTTAAAAAAGCAGGAGCTCTTTAGGCAGCAGCAGTTCCTGGGAACAGACAGTGTTTCTGACAAGCTCAAGAGGAGCCGAGCCCAGGTGCTGCTCATCAAGGTCAAGGCCTAAGGAACATTTCTCAGATCATAGTGAGACTGTGGGGGGGGGGGAAGTGGGATGCACCACCACATTCTGATGCATTTGCTTCAGACTTGCCTTTTTTTTTTATCTTCTTGCAGTGACTGTATTTTTGGAAATTCTCTTTACAAGCTCAGTTCAGGTACTTGCTCATGTAGGAAGCAGTCCCTCCCCTTTCCCAATCATTCCACTGGTAGAGTCATACTCATTTTCATTTCATTATCTCAGCTATCAAGAAGTAACAAACTAATTTTTCCCTCTGTGAGGCAAAGCTGACTATTGCTTTAAGGTTTTCAGCTAGCATTTTCAAATAGGATGTTGTAATACTCACGTGCTAGTCTGCTTTTACCATCAAATCTGACATCTACAGGTGTCTCTGCTACAGTCCCATACTTAGGTTTTGTATTTTGTATTTTTCCTAATATTTCATTTAATTAGCTACCCTTGGCTAGTTACAGATGTTCACAGGGTATCTCAGGAGTGCAAGGAGAACTACTTCATTCATTAGCTCTACTTTCCTCTCACACTTTTCCAGCTGATAAACAGCTGGTTTTGAAACCACAAGAGAATACAAATTCATAGAACTGAGTTCCAGAAGGGGACACAGTAATTTAAACTGTCACATGTAATACAAACCATCTTGTGTCAACCAGTTACCTCTGTATTTAACCCAATTACTTGTGTTGAACAAAAGCATAGCTTGTAGTTGACTAAAATATGTATGACAACTGATTTACAGACATAAGGCCATGGCTCTATCATCTTGCCAGAGATCAGTTCCAGGCTTTAATCACACTCACTTCTAAATATTTGGGCCTTATCCCTCATTTAAATGACTCGGGATCAGTTGGCAGCCACTGCTTTTGAGCCACTGCTGCTTGAGTAAGAAACCCATTGGCACATAGGGTTTTTTTTATTCAAAGGTGTTTCTCTGTTAACAATCCAGTCACTTCTCAGTCATTTACTGACAAAGTCAACACAATCGACATCTTAAATATTGTAGTGAAATGCATTTTTTCAAGTCTAAGAAATCAGGTGTGGAGCTCTTTTTCTTATACTTTTTTTCAACTTTTAAGGTTGGTTTTTGCCCTTGAGAACACAAATTCCCACAGGCCATTCTGGCATCATCATCAGCAATACCATACACCAAAGTGAAATTTTTTTACTTTTTTTACTCGCTCTGTTCATTTATACATCCAAAAATTACAACTTTAATACCTCTTGCTACAGTAATGTCATGGATATGCATGTTTAGTGAATTTCACAGTTGCCTCTTTCCATACCAGTGCCTCATTTTGTATTGACTGAAGTGTCAAGAGAGCTTTGAAGACTTGTGATGCTAAAAATATATAAAGCATGAGTTAAGCCTCAAGTACCTCTAAGTTTTTCAAAAAATGCTGCCTCAACCAGTTAAAATAAAACTAAAAAAGCAGAAAAAGCTGAAGGCACAGATTGAGAAATCCAAATAAACCGAAATTAGTGATTAAGTTTAAAATAAGTTAAATTTCTCTACTGAAATCCTCCCGTTTATCTTTGGCCCGTTTCTGTTGCAAACTAGCAGACACGGCAGCAGTGCAAAAGACTTTTTCAGAGACAAAATATAGGAGTTCTGGTGTGTAATTTAGCAAAAATCCACAAGAGGGGGGTACCAGCCACAAGCAAAGCCTGCTCTGGAAATGGGATCTGCCTGGGTAGGTCTGCAGGGGGTTTTGCAGTGAGGTTTCACTCACATGGCATGGTACTTACTTACGGCTTCCGGGGACCCTTGGGATTTGGACACCCAGCCCCAGAGTAGTTTTTACTTAGACAGCCCGACCTCGGTTGTTTTTAGGATTCTAAAGTAACTGAAATAGTTTCTACATAAAATAGTTGATAATAACACATATGGAAGTAAACAATTGAAAATATCCCATCAGTCACTTCAGCTTTTGAGATAATAGGAAAAAAAGTCTGGTTCTAGAAAGAAACACAGCAGCACCTAACAATAGAATTTGTTCCCATGCCTTTATAGGAAGGGTAAAAAACCCAGATATCCCTTTTTTACTTAAGCCAGCACTGCTCATCTATGATTGCACCATACAGAGCAGTACTTAAATCCACATTTAACCCTTTTTCTTACATTTTGGCCGTAGATATTTTGTGTGGGTTTTCTTCCGAACTTGAGAGCTTGAAACAAGAAAGTCTAAAGCTCAAGTCTTATAAAATTTGTTTTAGATTTTGATTTTCAATGCATCTACATTCTCTTTTTCTCAATGCTGAATGCTATGGAGAGAAATACTTCTGTAATCAGGACACTGTAATAACTGTTTGCCTAAAGAATCAAAAGGTCAGCCCCAGGATCCTGACATTTCCGAACAACACAGCACGCATTTCTCCAGCCTTGATGAAAGCTGAAAGCAACCAGTGTTCTTGAAAATCATCCCAGTTTTAGCTAAGAAAAACAAACTTGAGTTTGTAACTTTAGGTAAATGTGTGTAATTTCAGGTAAATCCAATGTTTATCTTTCTTAATGTTTACATTTCCTCTGAAATTCCTTTGTACTCATTATGCACTCCTTTCCCCTTTTGAACAGTAGATGATTGCTGATTACTTCTGCTGTCATCCTGGAGATTCGGGCACTTGGCACCTGTTGCAACTTAGATCTCTTACAAGGGTGTGCAATGGAAATGCAGTAATTGTATCTGAAACTCCTGGTCTGGAGGAAAGGGACATGGGCTCTTCTCCCTCTAGAGGTGACTATTGGCTCATTAGACATAAATACAGAGGAGGCCATAAATGGAGGCCGTAAATGCTGTTAAAGTACTTCCTACAAGGGTTTCATGTAGGAATATTCATCTACATTTTGACAGCAGGGCTCTGGAGCATCTAGAGAGTGACCACGCTCTACCATGGGTAGAGCACTCTTGGAGACAATGCTGATCCCACCAGTCCTTGCAGCGTACCTGCCAACCTCCATGTTTTTCCCTCACTCTTAATGACTAAGTCAGGGAAGGGAGATTATCCAACTTGAGTGTAAGTCCTCTTGGCCTTCCACCAGGATGAGTGCTTGTGGCTGGTTGTAGTAGGCAGCAGCTCTACAAAGCCCAACTTCTTCAATGGCTGTACAGGGGATGTCCATCACCTGTCCTGGACATCACTTGAGAGGCACCCAGCCACTCCCTAGAGGAAGAAAGAAACCCAGGAAGGACCATCAGCAAGCCTGATTCTGCTCATCAGCATTCTTGAAAACCAGCCCAGTCTTATATGCAGAAGGATAAAATTGGGAGTCAGGGACCTGCCCTAAGCTAGGGAAAGCAGAATGCATGGGACATGGACTTGGCATTGACAAAAACATGTGGAAGATGCTGGAGCAGAGGCAGAACTAGAGAAGGACATTGAGCAGTCACCATCTAGAGATGGAGGGTGGAGACAGGCAGCAGTTTGGGCAACTGCCTATAGTAGTAGCAGTGAAGTGGGCTTGATCCATGTTTCTGGCTGTTGCAGTTGAGATGGACGCGACGCTCACGAATCACACACCCCAACTCTGTTCAGAAGGCAAAAAGCTTATCTTTAATACCACACAGCGTCTCTTATAGTTTCCTAGCTATTTACATAGTTTTAAAGCACAACAAGCTTAATTCAACCAATCACCACACACCAGTGGGTGAACACACGATAATCATGCAGCATGTTTTTCTACCTCTAATTCAGCTATGCCTCTTTCCCACGGTCCTTCTCTAGCAGAAGTAACAGGCCTGAGCCATGATTTTACAAAAGCAACAAGGCCTTCATTTTATAAGGTTTTACCTGTATGCAACATTTGGCAATCTGAGTAGTCATCATGGAGAGACTAAGTGAGCTTCATCTGAAGTACAGGTTACATTCCTCTGATGAAGGAACAGCATGTGAGAAGGCATTGCAGCCTTTCATCCAGGGGTTCCACTGTCTCTCATTCAAAGCCAAGCTTGATACAGCACAGGTGAGTGAATTTTGGTCACTTTTATTGAGAAAATTATTAAGGTGTGAAAAAATACATGAAAGCATCACCAGGTAAGACAAATAAGTAGCATAAATGAAGCAGTTGAAATTCTAACACTTAGGAGCAGAAAGGTTATAGAAGAATTCTGATATGAAAGACAAAAAGCAAATCAGGAGATCAGAAGACAACAACTCAGTAGTACTGAGGACTCTCTGCTCCACGGGGCAATAGAAGTCAGCCCCTCCCCATCTGACTGATGTTCTCTTCTGACAAGCAAAGAGCCTTAGGGCATCTTACCATGGCCAGTAAGCCCAGTAGCTTATTAGTTCCAGCTCTGTATTTGTTATGTATTTTCATCAAAAAATGTTTGGGTTTGGTGGTTGGCTCTTCAATAGTGTTTATCCTGCCTGAAGAGTTTTTGTTTAGAAAATAAAAGTTACCTGAACAAAGTGGGTTCTTTGTTTCACCACCTCATCTGGTCAGGGTGAATCACTGTAGAGATCAGTATCTTCAAGGAGATGAAAGAAAGGATGTTAAGTTTCACTAAATTAGGCTTGGACTTTAGAGGTAAATTGAAAAGTGTATTTTGTTTAGGAGTACTTCTTCCAGTTTTTGAAGATTAAGTAGCAATTGCACCCCCTAATGAAAAATCAGAGTAGATGCAGAAGAGACTGAAAAGAATCAAGGAAGATGGATGACAGAGAAAATATACATAACTGAGTGGAAGAATTTATCTGCACCTCAAAATGATGTATTTTCAGAAGGCTTTATCACATGCTCCTACAGTCTAAAGAGACAATGTTTAGTTTACAAAGCAACCAACCACCAACCAAAAACCCTGCTAAAAGGAATTTGCTGTGTGGATTCTCTCCTTGTTTTGTAGGTCAGACATCTTGCTGTAGTGTGCCCCCCTAGAGTCTACAATTAAAGGCTGTCCTCATTCTTACTGACATTTCCAACCTATAATATTCAGTCGTAAACTTCACCTATCTTAGATGCCAAATGATTTCTTTTTTTATTGGCTAGCAGTATTATTTGTTATGAAGTCCTGTGGAATTTAGTATGTGGCAATTAACCCTCTTGGGATTCATAGAATAGAATCACTGAGATTGGAAAATACCTTTAAGTTCATCAAGTCCAACCATTAACACAGCACTGCCAAGTCCACCACTAAGCCATGTCTCTAAGCACCCCACCTACTCTTCTTTTAAATACTTCCATGTTTGGTGACTCCACCACTTCCCTGGGCAGCCTCTTCCAGCCTGACAACCCTTTCTGAAGAAATTATTTCCTAATAATCAATCCAAACCTCCCCTAGTACAACTTGAGACCATTTCCTCTCCTCCTGTCACTTGTTACTTGGGAGAAGAGACTGACCCCCATCTAGTGAAAACCTCCTTTCAGGGAGTTGCAGAGAGGGATAAGGTCTCCCCTAAGCCTCCTTTTTTTCAGGCTAAAAACCCCCAGCTCCCTCACGAGACTTGTGCTCTTGTAACTTTGCTCAGCAGCATGATAAAGTCACTCAAAGCAGAGTCAATGTGGATTAATTCCTGTTAGATTTTATTTTTTGGTAGTATTTTCTCAGCTTTTTCTGCTGTTCCCTTCTAGTTGTCTGGTTTGTCCTTCCTATCTGCCCTCCAGAGCTCACCTGTTCTGAATCCATGGATGGATTACTGTCAATATGTAATCTGCAATTCCACCTCATAGGAATTCACAAATATGCCCAGCTCTTCTGTTCATAGAGCTAGTGCACTTCTTGCTTCAGCATTGCTGCATATTGAACTTGAAGATGTGATTGTCTTCTGGGTGAACCTGAGCTCCAGCTATGTAGAAACAAACAATTTACCAAGCAAACAATGGAGAGAAGCAGCCTCTGGGGTCCTTAAAGAGAATGTGTTTGGATTGCATGTGGAGACAAACACTACAGAGGCTGTATTTCTGTTCAGTGCTGCATTACTGCTCAAGAGGAAAACATTTTTTAAAAATTACGCTGCAACGCTGATATATTTTTCCACCCTACCTCTGTCTTCTGGTTCTTCAACCTCTTTTTCCTTTCTCATGATCTGTAATCTGTTTGCTATCCATTAACCCTACTCCTACATCACCATCTTCTCACCATAAGCCTGAAGATTGTAGTGTCTTGTGAAAATATTTTGCTGTCTTCAGCAAGGAACGACTAGGAAATGTCTGTGAAACATATCATCAAAATCAGAGAAAAACACAAAACTGTCACAACTGGTTTGAGGATTTTAATTTTTAAAATAGTGACTTAACCTCTCCCTTTCCATCTTTCCATCCCAGTCATCTGACTTGCAATTACGGATATCATTGGCTGAACACCCCTGACTCTACAGAGTAAGAAAAAGAGGTAAACATGTTGATAGTATATTAAAAAATCACCACGTGAAATCTGAGATAAAAATGATAGAAAAATGGACAGCATAATCCCAGCCTTACACAGAAAACAGAACCAGGAAGGAGACAAATGCTTGTAGGTGTAGCTGTTGGGGCTGCTTTAGGATATGTAGCCACTGGCTACACCACAGCCTGCATGTTGCCTGTGTCCTTCAAACCCAAATAACTTTAAATTACTGCCTGGATTCCCCAGGAATTACAGCTTTGCCCCCAGAGAGGTACCCTTTTAAATATTCTGTACTATCTAACTGCAAAGAACATAATAGCTAGTGGCTTTAATTCCTTAATTATGCATTAATAAGAGACAAATTATTTCACAATGTTCCTGCATAAATAAAAAGAAAATATTGCTAAACATCCCTTGGCACATTTTAAAAATACAATATGTCGTCAGGATGGACTTTCATGATGTGCTGCATAATATTTTAAATTTCTTAGTATAATTCCAGTTCATGCATTACATATATATTCGATAATGTTTTTGCTGTTGTTCAGACACTAAGCTGTTTTCTTGACATTCATTAAAATCATTCTGAAAACATTTGCAGAGTTCTTCATTGTGATCAGTCTTGAAAACATCCAGCTGCACTGCACTACCTCGTTAAGAAAATTAATTTACCACTCAGCTTGTCAATAAAATGCCCACATAAAGGACAGCAGCTTTTTCTTCCTTCACACACCGACTGATATAAACACAATGATTACAGCTTTTTACGCAAGTGGTCTCTTCCTTCAGAGCTTGAAGCATCTCTGAGTCTGAGTAATTGCAGTGTCATATAATCATCCTTCTCATTCTTTGGGACCCCTACCACGCCTCATCCAAACATTTACCAGGCTCTGCTGCTTCTCATGATGATGAGTGAAACACAAGAACAGATATTTTTCTTTTGTCTTTCAGTCTACACACACTGGAACAGGCTGCCCAGAGAAGCTGTAGATGCCCAGTTCCTGATAGTGTTCAAGGCTGGGCTGGATGGGGCTTTGAGCAACCCGGTCTAGTGGAAGGTGTCCCTGTCCACGGCAGGGAGTTGGAACTAGATGACCTATAATGTCCCTTCCAACCCAACGCCCCCACGATTCTCTGATTTCTCCGATGGGTGTTGCCTTCTGGGCCCAACCAAGCAGGGGACACGGCACTGCCGCCGCCCGGTACTCCCGGCCTCCCACCGCCCCTCAGCGACCCCGCCCCTGATCCCATCACCCCGGCAACCCCGCCCCGCCCTTGCGCGTCACATCGCCCGGCGGGCGCAAGCCCCGCCCCCCCGGCGCTCCGATTGGTCGGCGGCCATAGCGCCATCTCGGCATAGCGTCGCCGATTGGCCGGCGCCGCTGAGGCACGGGCGCGCGGTACCCGCGGGGCGGTGGCGGTCGTTACTCATTAGCATGGCCGCGGGCCGCCCCTCCCGCGGGCCGCCCCCGCCATTCGCCGCTATTGCCCCTTGTTCCCTCCCACACCCCCCATTCCTGCCGCGAGGCGCCGCCGGGCGCCGGAACCGGGTCGAGGAGAGAGGCAGCGGCCCCGCACCTTCTCTCCGTGAGGCGGCTGCAGGGTGCCCTGGCGCGGGCAGGTAGAGCGGCCGCGCCCCCCTGGGCGTGCACCGTCCTCCCCCCGCCCCGCGCGGCGGCGCTGCCTCATCCCCGAGCGTGAGGGCTGTGGCCGCATCGCCGCCGCCAGCGGAGGAGAGTCCCGGCACCGGGCGGGGCTGGGCACGGCGGAGGGGTGACCCGGGGGGCGGTGGGACGAGCTCCAGCTCCTCCGGCATCGCATGTCCGGGAGGGGATTCTTGAGAAGACGTTTTGTATTCTTTTTTCCGGTTTCGGAACCTCTTTCCAGGCTCCTGTGGCAGCCTGGCGAGGTGGGGCTTGTTCCTCTTGTGGGCCTCCTTGTTTTTCCATTGAGATCTCCCCACCCTCCATTGGAAAGGAAATCGTCTCTTTTCAATACATACATTTTTTCATCCCCTGCACGAAACCCTATTTTGGGCAGCATCCATCGACGGTGAAGCTTTGGAGCAACAACCGGGAACAGTGACCCTCATGATGTGGACCTTTCTGGGTATCGCCTCCTTCATTTACGTGTATAAAAAGTGTGGAGACCTCATGACTTACGCTAATAAGGAGGTGCTGCTCTCCGTGCTGGTGTTTTTCTCGCTCGGCTTGGTGCTGTCGTACAGATACCACTTCAGGGGACCGAGGCAGCGGCAGCAGCAGAAACAGAAGTCGCACCTGGGGGTGCTCTCTGATGTGCTCTCAGCTTTGCCTCTGGTTGGCTTCTTCTGGGCCAAACCCACCCCGGGATCTCAAAAAGTTGAACAACCCAAATCCAGAAAGGTAAGTTCGACTCAGACATGGCACATGGGGTGCAAGGTCCTGCTGCTCTTCCCTCTGGCCACTGACCCTCTGCCCCTGGTGTGGAAAAAGAGCTAAGAAAGGGGTGGAGAGGGTTTGTCTTTAGATGCTGGATGTTTGATTTGTCATATTTTGTGCTAGTTTTGGATGGCAAAAGAAAGAGTGAAACTTACTTAAGTGGTAGACCAGGGATTTTCTAGCGTCAAATCAAGTATGTTTGAAGAAAGATTTGGCGTAAAGGATTATTATGGGAGCAGAAAAATATGTTCAGTTGCTAGTCTGTGATAAAGGACTGGAGCATCTCTCTTATGAGGAAAGGCTGAGCGACTGTCCAGCCAGAAGAGAAGGCTGAGGGGGTTCATCATTTCATCAATGTATGTAAGTACCTGAAGGGAGGGTGCAAAGAGGACTGGGCTAAGGTGACAGGATGAGAGGTGATGAGCACAGACCGAAACACAGGATGTTTGCTCTGAGCATCAGGAAGCACTATTTACTGTCAGGGTGACTGAGCAATGCAACGTTTAGTGGTAAAGTCTCCATCCTTGGAGGTATCTAAAACACGGCCCAGGCCAGTCTGCTCTGACCCTGCCTGAACAGGGGCTTTGGACCGGATGATGTCCAAAGACGTTTTCCAACCTCTGCCATTCTGTAACTCTCTGATGAGGTTACTTATATTTATGGATAAAACACATTTATTTAGACAACTGCAGATAGAGTTACGGGGAAATTATTGCTGACCTATTGCTTGTACAGTTGGTATAGAACCTGCTCAGATAGTCAGTCTGTTCCCTTGAGCCCAGCATGGGCCTTGCTGTGGGGCAGCGGAGAGCTGTAGGTGGTGCCTGGAGCTTAGCGGGAGTCCTGCCATCCGAGACTATGAACTGGACATAGATATCCAGTACATCTGTGGTCAGCAGTGTTTGGCTACTTTCCTATGTACTTCTGGGCATTTTCACATGAGCACTGACCCCTTGCACAGAAGAACATGAAGCTGGTTTTGGCTGCAAGTCAAAGTTTTTTGATTTTTATTTTGTTTTTCTGTTAAAGCCTGCCTTTACCAATTTCTTGTGTTACCTATATTCAGATAGTTAGTTTTGCACTCTCTTGCTGTATTGTAGATATAAACATGACACTATGCTACTAGAAATTCTGATGTCAGTGTTGTTTCACTGATGCAATCGTATTTTACCAATGTCAGCACTGCAGTGCTGAGGCATTTGTGAAAGACTGAACCGAACTCTCATCTACCAGCTGGACAAATGACTTGCAGCTTTGCGCTGGAGTTGCCCTTAAAACTATTTTTTACTTTGAAGTGTATGTGATTAGGTGGTGTTTGGAAGGTTCTATAACATAGCTGGTTTAAGATCCCAGTTTCTGTATTAAATAATGCCCAATCCAATGTATGTCAATTCTTAACAGCTTTAAATGTAGATGAATGGTGATTTTGATTATACTTTTAATTGTTAGATGAGTTTTCATTTCAGGACCACTTCTTAATAATATTTCCCAGGCAGCTGCTTTTGCTGACACTTTTCCATGTTGAATATTGCCATAAGTTGCTATTTTGTTAGGTAGGTTCACTTAGAGTATAATTAAAAAGAAATATGTTTTCCAGAAAAATACGTTTCCCAGTAAATCTAATACCTTTTTCACTGTAAAGTGCTAAGGTCTTCATGCTGGGGTGGTTCACTGGCATGAGGGTATCAGTCTTACTTTATAGGACAAGAATATGGGACAACCTTTTGTTACTGCCTTTTATAGCAGCTTTCAGTCTCTCTGACAGCTTTGTTTGTGGTTTGTCTTTGATCAACAGGGCAGGTTTAAGCCAGGGTCTTGATTTTGTTTGCAGGGGTGTTGGTTTTTCTTTTCTCTGCTTGTTGTGCTTTTGTTGCATTGTAGAGTATGACTGATTCAATTTTGGACAAAACTAAACTGGAAGATGCCTTCCAACTACCAATGCACCCTCAATCCACTGGCTCAGAGTGGAGCTACTCCAAAGTCAGTCCTCTTGACAGGGTTATGGTACAGATCCATTGGCACATGTAACTTTGTTGGCTTTGTTTTCTAAAGGGTAAAAGAGAAGTGAACTTCTCAGATGTGTATCTGACAGAGACCGCTCCAAATACAACATTGTCACCCCAGTATGATCCAGAAATTATCATTGTGGGATCAGGCGTCCTTGGTTCTTCCTTGGCCACGGTGCTTTCAAGGGATGGAAGGAAGGTGACTGTGATAGAGAGGGACCTGAAAGAACCTGACAGGATAGTTGGAGAATTGCTGCAACCTGGAGGATTTAATGCGCTTCGAGACTTGGGTCTTGAAGGTGAGTACGTTTTAAAATGTATATAGATCTGTAACACAAGAGTTACTACACTCAACAATGTATTCAGTAAAAGCATGCCTACAGGAAAAATTAAGAAAAACATTATCTGCGCTTTACATTCAAATTAAAATTGCTTGCATATTTCCAGCTTGCTGTTTTGAAAATACTCTTTTTTCAAAATGTGTATTGTGCTTATGAAAATTGGACCCTGTGTAAAGAAATGCCTTTAATAAATAATTAAGCTTTCTTAAAGATTTGTTTTAACCCATCTGTTGGCTTATATCTTGCAGATACAGTAGAAGGTATTGATTCACAAATCGTAAATGGTTACATAATTCATGACCTAGAGAGCAAGTTGGAGGTTGAGATTCCTTATCCAACATCTGAAGATGGACGCGTGGCCAGTGGAAGATCTTTTCATCATGGCCAGTTTATCATGGGTCTCCGAAGGGCAGCTATGGCAGAGCCCAAGTGAGTCATATTGTGGACAGCACAGCTGGGATCCAGAGATTCAGAAGCATTGTTCCCATCATTTTCATGAGATTCCTTAACCATTTCCCTCTGTCCCAACACGGAGGGCTGTGATGAACAAGAGTGAGAGAAAGTAGCAGCTATAGTTACTCATTCTGCTCTCTGTTCATAAGTTACATACATATCATATATATCATATATATATCACCCTTTGGGACAACTTAATCTTTAAACTACGGGAGTATGGGCTTTAAATATTAGGCAAGGTATTTGCCCATCTGTGTGAGAGAACAGTTCACAGGTGGAGGGTTGATTCTCT
This sequence comes from Dicrurus megarhynchus, assembly GCA_013399195.1. Taxonomy (NCBI): domain Eukaryota; kingdom Metazoa; phylum Chordata; class Aves; order Passeriformes; family Dicruridae; genus Dicrurus; species Dicrurus megarhynchus. The sequence goes on from VXAD01013538.1 coordinate 12,473, forward strand.
TCTGCTGATTCTTGGGTTTGGCATTTTACCAGAAGTAGTGACTTCTTCTTGGTGAGCAATGCACAGAACTTTGGACAAGACATGAGTGGCAAATCTGGCACAATTTCTTAGGTTACAGAATGGTTTGGGTTAGAAGGGATGACCTTTAAAGGTCATGTAGTCCCATCCTCCTGCACTGGGCAGTAGCATGTAGGTTTTCCACTGATGTTATCAGTGATGGTAGAAATCAAGTGTTTACATTTGCATGTTGTTTTGCTTTCTTTTTTGACAGAAAGAAGTGAGACAAAATAACTAAAAAGGAGCACTAAACGGAAGTAGCTCTTTCCAGTTACTTGTATGTTTCAGAATCTTGAAGACATCTTCTTTTCATAATGCAAAGAAAAAATAGTATTTGGTATTTCCTCTTAGCTGTTTTCTTTCTTTTATACAAGAGATGAGAAGTAAACTTTTTTTGAAACAAAATAGATTCTAGGTGCTGTTTTCTGTGTGGTATTTTTTTGTGTTGTCTTTTCTTCCCCCCAAAATAATTTTTCCCTTAAGAATATCATAACGCCATATGTCCCCTTACAAGGGAAATATGGCATTATCATATTTTTACCAAGCATCTTTATTCTGAGCTGGAAAATTGCTTTCTCCTTTCCTATTTATTATATCATATGAATTACTAAGAGTGGTACTAAAGATAGCAGCTCTGTAGTACAGTTAAAATTAATGGCAACTGTGTTCACTAGCTCTGAAAGCTAAAGCCTTGTTGAGGCTTTAAGTTCAATGAAATTTGGGCATCTGATTGCTCAACTTGTGGGAAAAACTCCCAAGTAGCTGTACACAGTCTTTGAAGCAAAAACTTGCAAAAATAATGTTTGTGACTTGAATTATTTTTTTCCCATTTTCCACACACTCTTTAATGTTTGTTTTGTGTAAGCTTGTGCTTGCTTGACATTTAGTTTGTGGCATAGAAAACTGCATGTTTATGTGCAGTAAAAGATCAAGAACTTAATAGTGCCAGGTGATTTTGGTTTTTGTTACAAAGTTTTTGAAGGTATAGGGGATAATTATTACTGATCAGTATATCCTCTTCATAAGCCCTAGACAATATGAATGTATTTCAGATGAGAAAAGTTATTTTTGCAGCAGAAAGAGGTAGGGCATCATTGGTTTATAATAATAAATTAATTATATATAATTATAAACTGATTTATAGTGGATGAGAACCAGAAGAAGAAGTAAGCACTTACATAGGTAACTGAACTGACAACTGTAAAAGAAACTTAAAGGCAATAGGATCTGCAGGACTCTGATTCCCTGGCATGCTGCTGCACTCCTTTGTTGTTGAGGTTTCTGTTGTGTGCTCACTCATAACCATTCATGTTTTGATACAGCCAACATGCTTGTTGCCTGGCAAATTAAGCCAGTCACAATCTGCTCTGAAATGTCTGTGCTGGATGACACGTAAAGAAACATTAACTGAGCTGCTCATATTCCTTCTAAGAGCCTAAAATAGCAAGCTGTTGTATTCTCACGTGCACCTTCAGCTCAGTTCTTCAAGTTCTGGAATTCCATCTGGATGTGGAGTATTTGCAAGGGAAAGAGAGGGTCCCATTTCAAGCTGCTAAGTGTGATGTGCTGTGATGAGGTCTAACAGCTCAGACCCAACAAGGGATTTAAGTTTACAGAGATTTAATTTCTGAACCCAAAATAGCTCTGGTTGGGAGTTAGAAGCAAGGGATGCTCCATTCGAACATAAGTGTTAGCAGAACTTTAAAAGCATAAATAGAAAAAAAACCCAAAACAAAACCCTATCCTAAATTCCTAAGGTGACAAACTACATATCTGTGTCCTAAACAGGTTAGGTTAGTTTGGACTGCTCTGAGAATTAGACTTTTATCTAGTGTACATGTTAGGGGTTTAAGTGCTGCTGATCCTGCTCTTTAATTCTCCTCGGAGTTAGGTCTCACCTGCACTGTCAGGCAATTCCCAGCATTTAGCAGGGACAACTTAGTCAGCTTCCTGATTTCTGACCATTATTAGGTGTGAAACTCCTCTCAGCATCTCTCACTGGGCAGTGGGGCACAGCTGGGGACTCTGCTAAGTGGCATGGTGTTTATGATAAAAAGTATGGTTTTTAGAATATTCAGGTATAAAACCAAAGCTAATGTCAAAGTGAAATTTATGACCAACTTTTTTGGACATTTAATGTGGCTTCAGAAAGTGTTCAAGAATACTTTTTTTGCAAAATTTAAACCGTGTTGGCAGAGACAAGATTGTTGAAAATTTGGTTTTCTTTCTGTATCTAGTGCCTTGAAATGTTGGCATTATTAATCCTCTTCTGTTTTAACCCCTCTATTTCAGTGCAAAATTCATTGAAGGGACTGTGTTACAGTTACTTGAGGAAGATGACTGTGTCGTGGGTGTTCAGTACAAGGACAAAGAAACTGGAGACACTAAGGTAAGAGTTTTCTGTTACAGTCTTTGTTAAATTATTGAGAAAATTGAGGGTTGCTTTATATATATGTATAACTTCAAAAAACTTGTGTTTCAGAGCATTGGTACAGAAATAATGCAGTTACTAAGGAAGTGAAAGATTTAATAAAGGGAGATTATTTTCCAGTGCATACTAGAATATGGGAATTCTTGTTCCAACTCCTTATGTAGCTTCTGCTTTCAGTGTCTCTGGGAATTCAGTTCATTATTTGTTTCATTATTCACATGTCTGGAGTTTAAAATCTTTTGAGAGTTCCTGGTGAAAAAAACAATATTAAGATTTGTTCTTTGACTGTGTATAGTGGTCTTCATTTCCATATATACTTCCGACATCTAGTGAGCGACTGAAAATGAGAAAGTTACTTGTTCGTAGAGATAGCTCTGTCTGATCATTCCTTGGATGACAGAAAGAGAATTCTGGCATATTTTAATGCTAAACTGCTGGCTATATGCTATGAAACTGTAGGAACTTAAAAAGTTTAGAAAAGACCAGTTTGGGTAAAACCCCTGTACTGAAGTTCTGGATATGCTGCCTATTCTCCAGGAAAACCAAATCTGTAATTTTCTTTGTGGTCTTTGAAGTTCCTTTGCTGCCTAAAGTTATGTAGATGTGCTCTGATGGGGAAGATGGGAATCTCCAGCCTATGCCCTGCTGCCCTCCATACTAGATGGAGAAAGTTCCTGGGTAGCTGGAAGATCCTGCTCTAAGGATTATTAACAACATCTTTCATCTCTAAGTCATTAAGAAATGGGACTGGTGGCACAGAACCATATGGGAGAGAGCCTTTTAAAAGTACTTGCCAAAGCTGTAGGGGAGTGAGCTGGTTTTAGACTGTCCTCAGGCAAGGGCCATTTCAGCCCACTTGATGGCTAAGTGCTTGTAAGAGAGCAGAGAGGCGACAACATCCTTGACCCCTCTTGAGGTAGCTGGAGGAGGAGTGAGTTCCAAGTCCTGTTCCATGGTCTGTCTTACCTGGCAGGTAATATGAATGGAACCATATTAGGAAATCCACTGTAGGAGAATAAGCCACTGAAAGTGGCTTATATATGCTAAGGGTATGGGAAAGACAAGAAGTTTGAAGAGGAGGAGGGATTTTTGCAGGGCAAGGGTGTTTGTTGGGGTTTATTTCCCAAATTCAATTGGCGTTATCATCCAGCAACATAAAAGGGTGTTGTTGTTTTGTTTTGTTTGAGGAGTAGAAGGGGAAGGTGCATATTTTGTTTTGAGTTCTGTTTTTAAGCTTCATGCACTTATGGATGTTGTTGTTGTAATTTTAAGTGTGACTTATTTGACCAGCAGTAAGGGTGACCAGTGTTCTAGCCTGCATCTTTCCTGAGAGCATGGAGGTTGTTCTAAAGGCCTTAAGTTTCCTATCTGTATACTGGGGATAAACAAATTCATGTTTTGCTCTGAATGCTGAAGTTCTGTGGCTGGAAAGAGCTGTTTCATTTGCTGGCTTAGATCTCCTTTGATTTTGGAAATCTAGTATATAAGAAATTTCCATTAAACATTTCTGTTTACTACGTTTCCCTACCTGTGAATTTTTACAGCTAGGAAGTTCTTAATTGAATAAAATCCCCAAACTCAAGCCTGTTTACATTCCTTAGCCCGCTTTCATAAAGAAAGGAAGACTGATCTGTTTTGTGTGTTTGTTTTTCTGTTCTCTCCATCCTACATTCTCTACCACATTACCTCTGAGATTTTTATTCTCTTAAATGAGGTTCAAATTAGCCAGTATGCTAAAGGTCAATTTACAAAATTTTTCAAAACTAGGCAACTGAATAGACTCAAGGTTTATTGTGTTGACTGGAAAAATTGTAGCATGAATGTTCCACTCATTAGACAGCAGGAAACTGATATGGACAGGTGACTTTCGTCTAATTGCAGGAAAAATTAGAGCATGCAATCATCCAAGCTAGGAATCCATAGGAAAGAGGTTTTGTTAAGTCTACTCAGGAACTCGCTTCCATAAGCACAGGCAGCATAAAACATGTTTTATTTTACTCACATCTACTCTCATCTGATTTTGTCCAACTTCCCTTCACACAGCAAAAGATGTTAAGGTTTGTGTGACCAAGTGGATTCAGACGTGATGATCCTTGTGAATCCCCTCCAACTCAGAATATTCTATGATTCTGTGAATTCACTCCAATATTGGTGGCAACTGCTCATAGAGGAACCCACTAACAGAGTGACTCACCAGATGCTTCCATACAATAGTAAAAGATTTCCCAGGAATACTAGTGAAACACAGTGTGCTTTTTTTGCCTTACTTACAAACTGAAAGCTTAAAAGGAGAAATATTTTTTACTGCTTATGCCAAGCATATGAAATCACTGAAAGCTAAGGACTAATGCTATTAGTCCTTATTGTCATTTGAAGTTCAATCACTGAACATATTGACACTGAGAAAGCTGCAGGTAGAAGGAAACACCTACCTTTAAACGCTTCCCAGTGTAATAATGTTGTTATATGACCATAAAAGTAAAAGGCATAAAAATACATTTTAGTAATTGGAATAATTTGCTTATGTTCAAGAACAATATATGTGTTAAACATTAGGAATTTGCACTGACCTTCAGGCTGAACCTAATCAGTTTACTCAGATTTGTATTTTGTCTATGTATACTATTTGTTATAGTTCCCAAGTAGACTAGGAACTGTTCAGAGTTCCCTGTTTGGTGTTTTAATGAAGAGCCCATACGCTTACTGCTTGTCAGTTTTTTACACTTTGCTTTGGTTTTCTTTAGTTGCTTATGCATAGTTCTTTAATTTGAAATTCTTCTTTGTTTTCTTTTTTCTTCTGAAGAGCATTACAGCCTGAAGGGAGCAAAAACTCCTTTTTATTGTATTTTTTTAATCCAAGTTTCTACACGGTTCCCATAGCTGTGTTTTCTGAATGCATGTCTAAAAAAGCTGGAGTATATTGTTAGATCAGCTTGTGTAGCAAATAGATAAGTATGAATATGAGGAAGGCAAAACCCCCAGTATTTCTTAATACATATGTTGTTAATATGGCCTGTGATCCTCTTAGATGCTTATTGTTTTTAAAAACATCTAATTTACAATTGCAAAGGACAGCTTGAGAATTGCTTCTCATTGTTCTGAAGCAAAATTGACAGTGTCATACCTTTATTTTTAATTTATGCTGCAGGAACTTCATGCTCCACTTACAGTTGTAGCTGATGGACTTTTCTCCAAGTTCAGGAAAAACTTGGTATCCAACAAAGTTACTGTTTCATCCCATTTTGTTGGTTGCATTTTGAAGGTAACTTTTATGTATAATACTATATAAACCACTATGCTGCTGCTTCTTAATGCAGGTCTGAATTTCACCAAGTATGTTGTTATTCATTTCCTTTTCCAACAGAATCAGTTAGAGCTATGGTTTTAGGTATTTATCCAGCTGTTCTGTCAGTTTCTGTGCCCCTTTGAGAAGTGCTTGGAAATTTTGTTCTATGCTTTTAACTCTTAAAGTGTTGATGTATATTCCGTCCCAGCTCTAGGAGATAGTTGAACTTACTGTGTCAGACTTAACATGTTAGATACACTTATAGATCAGATTTTCAACTCTTAAAACACTTTAAGTATCTCTGAGCCTGCTTTGGCTTTGTTTTTTAAAGTGGATATTGTTGTTAAAAGTTACATTTCTGATTTTAAGAGTGGAGGATAGGGTTAACCTTAAGCGTATAGTTGAACAAGGGAGTGTTTAAGATAATGGACTGTGATTCAGCATAACTACTTTAAACTGAGCACTGGACTCACTAGACTAGTTCATAGAAATTTTATTTTTTTTTTAAGAAAAAATGTTTCAGTATCTTAGAGCACACATATTTATATTAGTGCTATGCCTTAGCACTAAGCTCTGGATCAAAAGTAGGCACCATTGTAAACCTGGAACCCAGATGGTAAAATTGTCTCCCTGGACATAGGTGTTTTGACAGCTTTGTGTTAAGATACTGGTACCTAAGATGGTGACACTTTTTTTTTTTTTTTTTTTTTTTTTTTTCAATTTTTTTTTTTTTTTTTTTATATCGTTTNTTTTACAGTACTTATTTTTATTTTATAATAGCATTTGTTCAGGGAGTAAAAATCTTGAGTTTTAGATCATCCTAGCAACTGTGAGTCAAACCACCTATGTTTTCTACTCCAGAAGGGCACCCAAATTGTGTTCCTGTCTGAAGGTGGGGTACCTTGTAACCAGGTACATATTTGCCTTCAGGACCTATAAACTTCAAGAGAGAAGGTGGTGTCCTGGTTTTGGACTGGAAATCTGAGTTGGTAGCTGGGTGGTTGGAGAATCCAGGTAGAAATCCTGTTTGGATCTTTGTGTCTGCTGCATTAATTGGTGCATTAACAGCAAAAATAATTAAGGGAGAATGAACCGAAGCGAACAGAATTTTCACTAGAGTGGGAACACAGACTTTTAGGAACTTCAGCACTTTTTGGGTCTCTAACCTAGTTAGTATTGCCCAAGTTTCTCTACTTTTGGAATCTCCTTTAAGACCCCATTAGATAGGGCCCTGTGATATTTCTTCAGTTGGTGTCTCTAAGTAGTTATATTTAGACTGGTGTTTTTCTTTCCCTTCCACCACTTTCTTTATGAAAAGAAAACAAAATGATCTTACTGAAAACTACTACGTTTATTACATTACAGGTTTTCAATGGCATATATTAAATATTGATGAGGTATTCAACTGAAATGGATAAGTTAGTGATTCTAGTAAATACTAAAATGTATTGGCAAAAGAATTGTTGCTACACTGAAACTCAGAACTTTCTTCTTGAAAACATTTCTTCATTTAAGAGAATAGTAACACAAACTTAATATGATACAGGATTTTATTTAAAAGTGTTTTAGAAAATTATTTTGTATGTCTGATGTTTAATATCCTTTCGTTAATCAATCTTTCTTCCCCTTCTTTCCTTTTTAAGGATGCATCACAGTTTAAAGCTAATTATGCTGAACTTGTTTTAGCTAAAACGAGTCCAGTGCTAATCTATAAGATTTCTTCAACTGAAACTCGGGTCCTTGTTGATATTCGAGGGGAAATGCCAAAAAATTTAAAAGAGTACATGATTGAGAACATTTATCCACAACTACCTGGTAAGCCTAGAAAGACTTCTAGAGAATTGTCACATTTAAATATGTCAAAAAAAAAGAGACACATTTCATTGAATTCATAGAACTGTGTGGCTTTTTCCATGTGTGTGGTCACTGTTTCAGTAACCATTCACCCTTCTTTGGTTCCACACCACACGACAACACACACAAGTTTGTTCAGTTCACATCTGTGAGATTAGCAATTCAGAAGGATTATATAAAGCTCTGGGGTCCCCAGCACAGGAAAGACATTGACTTGTTGGAATGAGTCCAGAGGACGCCACTAAGTTGACCCGAGGGATGGAGCACCCTTCCTATGAGGAGAGGTTGCGAGAGTTGGTTTTGTTGCGTCTGGAAAAGAGAAGGCTGTGGGGGGACCTAATTTTGGTCTTCCAGTACCTGAAGGGTGTCTACAAGAAAGATGGGGCAGGACTATTGACAAGGGCATCCAGTGACAGGACAAGGGGGAATGGGTTTAAATGGAAAGAGAGTAGGTTTAGATTAGATATTAGGAACAAATTCTTTACCGTGAGGGTGGTGAGGCACTAAAGCAAGTTGCTCAGGGAACTTGTGGCTGCCCCATCCCTGGAGATATTCAAGGCCAGATTGGATGGGGCTCTGAGCAGCCTGGTCTAGTGGAAGTGTCTCTGCCCATGACAGGGGGGTTGGTACTACGTGATCTTCAAGGTCCAATTCCAACCCAGACCATTCTGTGATTCTGTGATAACTCTAAAAAGAGGTTAAAATGGATTGTGTACAAATTATTTGTGACTTTGTCTAACTACTGTAACTAAAATATTTGGTTATTGCAGATCACTTAAAGGAACCATTCTTAGTAGCAGTTCAGAATGATCGTTTAAGGACTATGCCAGCCAGCTTCTTGCCTCCTTCAGCTGTAAACAAGAAAGGTGTGTATTATGAAATAAATGAATGAAAAAGGCATTACAAACATCTTCTGAGGCATAGGACTTTGTTGTCATAGATGAGTGTTTTGTTGTTCAATACAACTGTCTCATAAATCTATGAAAAAATAATATTTTGAAAATGTGTACCTTGGGCATAATTTAACTGGAATGTTTTTATTGACATCAGATGTTAAAGCAATGCCTGCTTTATCTGTAAGTTTAATTTACTCAGTTGCTCAAGATTATACAAGTGTGGTCTTTTTAAGAAAACAATTAAAAAAGTAAAGAAATTAACTTCAAAAGTGTGTTCTTTGACACATACATTTGTATAGGGAAAAAAATAGTTTGACCTTGATCATCTTAAAGCCATTTTAAGCCTTTTAATTTAAAGACATACTTTGTGGTTTTTTGGTTTTGTTTTTTTATTTCTAGTTGTTATTCATCTTATTTTCTAGTGGGAATGAATTCTTAGTAAGTTTGATGTTTTTTATAGAGGATTTGAATTTTAAGATTACATAATGGTTGTGCAGTATCCTATTGTTTTTTCTCTTCTACCTAGGTGTTCTTCTTTTAGGAGATGCATATAATATAAGACACCCTCTAACTGGTGGAGGGATGAGTGTTATTTTAAATGATGTTAAAATATGGAGAAGTTTGCTTCAGGATATCCCAGACCTTTATGAAGATTCTGATGTTCTTAAGGTGATTCTTTGTTTTGGATTTATTTTAGATATCTTCTGCTGCAATTTAGTGACACACTTCTAAGTCTTACGCAGTTTTCAAAGCTTTGGCTGGAATAATCAGACATCAGGCATTTGCCAGTGGAGCTGTGGGCTGTGACTGCTGTGGCTGTGTGGCAAGGGGCAGTTTCAAAACTTTGCACACTGCCCTGCTGTGTTTTACTTGAGGAAACTGGTGTGCTGTGTCTAGTCAGGATGCTTTGCTAGGATAACCTGATATTCCCATTTTAATAATGTATTTGTAACCAGATTGTTCCTAAACATGGTGGGTTTGGACCATTACACTTGTGTGACTGGAACTTGGACAATAATGAGCTTGTGTACCCAGTCTTTCAAGAGACATCTCAGTGCTCTGCTGGCCTTTTACCTGCTGGATTATTCTGAGTAGTAAGTTAGAAAGCATCCTTCTCTCCCAGGATCTGCACAGTCAGTGTTCATGCAAGGTTTATTTTTTCGGTGAGGCTTAGTCCCAAAATTCTGATTAATAGATAATAAGATTTCTTATTTATTTGTTTACTGCTTTTAATGGAGTTAGACATATTGTCTAAATTACAGATAGCGTAATTGTAGACTATAAGTAGATGCTTCAAAAAGTGTATTTGAGAATTGAGAAGCACTTAGAGGAACCCTGAATGTCAGGACAGTTCAGGACTTACCTGACCAAATGCAGATACCTCCATCTCAGCTAGTCACCTCAGACTCCCAGTCATTTCCTACTTATTATCAGTCAATTGAGGGAACTAGCTGAGCGTTATCCTTCCAAGTTTCAGCTGTATCCCAGACACCTACTGTAGGATGAGATGAAGCATGCTCTGAAACTACCTTTTTTCCCCTATATTAATGTAAGAGGAGCCTGGATAACTGGTTCAATGAGTTTCCAAATTTCCTTGACCTAGCTTGGAATCAATCTAGCATATCATTAAATCCCTTCTACATGTTCATGAGCATGACTCTTGCCACCTCTTTGGGAATCTTTTGAATGTTCCTTTGTATTTACTGACAGAAATACTACTTTTTTTTTTTTTTTTTTAGGCAAAAAGAACATTTTACTGGTCGAGAAAAAAATCTCATTCTTTTGTAGTTAATGTTCTTGCCCAGGCACTTTATGAACTATTTGCTGCCACAGATGGTAAATATATCTTAAAGATAACTTCTGACTAATTTCAACTTGGTAAATAAATATGACTGGGAAGGGGATGTGCATGTCTCTCTCTGTGTGTGTATGTATATATATATATATGCATATATATAGTTATATATTAAAAATATATCAGTCAAGGAATTTCAGTAAGTTTTCTTGTGTTCTCTGCCTAGTTCTTTAGACAGAGTTTTAGCAATGTGAAGGCAAGTCTGGAGTTAATATTAAATAACAAACCAAAGAAAAACTCCAAAACAAAGAAAACAATAGTCAGTTAATATGAAAATATGTAGATATTCTGTAAGACTATCCTTTGTATAAATAAAAGCAGCTTAAAGTCCAGCTCAATAGAACAGAACAACAGCTACCAAAGTCCTGGATTTAATATCAGTATTGTGTATACAGAAAAATGTTTCAGTATGTGTTGATTATATTTGTTTTATTCATTTTAATCCATTTTGTAGATTCCTTGCATCAGTTAAAGAAAGCCTGTTTCCATTACTTCAGACTTGGAGGAGAATGTGTCTCAGGTCCCGTTGGATTGCTCTCAGTGTAAGTTCACTGTGCTGGCAGTGGTTATTGTGAGCCCCTGTGAGATCTGCTTTGCTCCCCATCAGGCAGCTCAACACAGGGAGGATGGTTTACATGAGCCTAGATTAAGATTATACTAAAGGTTTCAGCTTTATTAGAAACTGTCTTTAAGTGCTGAGGTTTTTTGGTTGGTTGGTTGGTTTTGTTTTTAAATTTTTTTTGTTATTATTTTCTGTGTAGAAAAGACCACTAAAAGCTGATGGCACCTAGTGGTGTAGGTGGCACAGGAATTTGAATGAGGTAGAGGGGTCCAGACCAACAGAGCAGCTGATAGAGATGTTTCCTACTTGACAAACTGAGAGTAGCGAAGGTTGAGGCCTCCCATAAAAAGCTGTAAGGAACTGGGAAATCTCTCGCTATGAAGGTGTTTGAATGACCCCGCAGAACCTCGTGAATGCACAGTAAATCCTACTACTCTGAACATATGAGAAGGTGTGTTTTTATATTTCTCTCTCTTTGGAATGAGAGCTAAAACTGAAAAGCCTGTTTAAAATATTCCTCTGGGGGAAGATCAGGTAGACCAAGAGTCCTAGAAATGAAAAGAAAGCAGCAGTGTATGTTGGCTGTGCTGTAGAAGTAAATGGAGAGTGTGGAGCAGCCCAAGAGAACCAAGTTTGTATTTTTCAGTTGAGCTGGCAGGACCAGATCTGCCTAAATCAGAAGCGGGTGTGTGATCTTGAGTGGAGATCTGTATTTGTAAAATGGGAATTTATAAGTCCTTTCTGATTCTATTTATTTATTAGTTTTATCTGTTTATTTTTAATGCAGGTTATCTCCTAAACCAATGGTACTGATTGGCCACTTCTTTGCTGTGGCCTTATATGCTGTTTATTTTTGCTTTAAGTCAGAGTCCTGGATCACCACGCCTCGAGCAATTTTCAGTAGTGGAGCTATTCTTTACCGGAGCTGCTCTATAATATTTCCACTTATTTACTCTGAAATGAAGTATTTAGTCTATTAAAATCCAGGGGAAAATGACTGGAGGGAGAAAGCATGAAAATCACAATGCCTTCAAAATCTTTGGACATGTACTATTTAATATTGTATTATGTTCTCCTCAAAATGCAATTTTCTTGATAAGGTTTTAACTTAATTTTGGTTTTGTGGTTATATACATATATATTATATGTAAATATTCTTTTCTTTGCAATTTAAGTTCAAAAAGGAGTTAGCTGTTTACAAGGACCATAATTAAGTGTTGACGTGGTAGATAATTGCCAGTTTTGACAGAATTTCTTTCCTTGCTTTATGCATTGCTGAGTGCACCACTAATATTAATAAACTGAAAAGTGAAAAGTGTAAACCATATGCTGCTATTATCCTTCATGCTTTTTTCTGTTCAGTAGTTCCATAGAGTTCATTACTGTGAAATATTGTAACATTCTTGATTTGGTTATTTCATTAGGATTTGCCTCTGTTCTGTTTCAGTTGCAGCTAAGATACTGGTCTATTGACACTTCAAAAGACACTGTAAAGGATGTCAGATCTTGATGTGTCACTATATCTTTAATTTCAGTTTCTGTTGCAAGTGCCATGTTGCTCTTCTGAATTCCTTCTTTTCACTAGAATTCATTTTAACAAGTAATAACTAAACCTTTGCTTTGTTGGCTACTGCAGTGCACTCAGGTAGTGAAAGCACATGTTTTTGAAAAATTCTTCCTGTCTCACTTGCTTTTAAAACCTTGAAAGTTTGGGGTTGTTTTGCTTGGTGTGTGTGCGACTGAAGTTTAACACTGCCATGAACTGAAGCACAGCAACAAACTGTATCCACTGAAACAAATTCAGTCCAGGCTATTTCCAGTAGACAGTCATCTTTAATATTACTTCTAAAAATTAATGAAAAGCACCATGAAAGTGTCCTTTTAATACTTGGAGTGTGGTGGGATTATTTTTCCTGTAGGAATTACTGCATGCTACTAAAGAGTTCATGTCTATTCCTATTGGTCACTATTCCTATCAATGTTCTTGTTATCAGTGTGGTTTCCTTTGCTCTTGTGCATCTGCATTTTCTCTACCTTTCTTATGATTGGTTTGGGTTTCGCTGTATGGCTCTACTCTTCTGGCTTGCCTAAACAATCACACGTGGGTGCAGCCAACAGTCTGGAGAGCAACAACAGATTTTGTTCTTCTGTACTGGTGAAACTGTGACTCTACCTTGAAAATGACAGATTGCATAAGCTGTGTATAAACATACATTTTATCTTGGACTGTGAAAAAAATCTGTGGAGAGACGTTATTTAGTATTTTATTTGATGGATATTTCAAATGACCTTTTCTTTTCCAGAAGCAAAAGTATGTATATTTTTCTACCCATGATCACTTTTGATACCCTCTTGAAATTACACTCATCATGAATATGTCTATGTTGAAACTTTAGGGTAAAGTACTAATGTTTTCAAATATCATTATAAATGGTAACTAAATTATGCCCCTTTAAGGGTACACAAAGTTTGCAGAATTTATACAAGTGTTTTCAAAATTTGTGACAATTTTGAAAATATTGATTAATTTTACATTTTTTATTTTTTTATATTATTTGCAGTCAGTCTCTTTAAAGTCATGGATAAAAAGTCCTGAGCCAAATACACATCCTCAGCTTACGTAAATAAAAGTTATTATATCTGTAGATTATTTTTGTTGTGTGTCTCTGGTTAAAGAGTTTTGTTAAATTCTGGTTTATCTGCTTATATATATGCTATATATGTAAGGAGTTTTTCTTTTCGTTTCCTGAGTTCAGTGGCTGGTTAAGTGTCTTGATGATCAGGGTAGCACTCACTTACTGGAAATTGCTGGGGGAGAGACAAATCAATCTTGTGTGTGTGTGCGTGCATGTAAGAAGGGTCAACCTGAAAATATGACCATGAAAAGGCTACGTGCCTTGTCCTCAGGACAAGAGGAAGGGCTGACTTTGAAGTATCAGAGTGGGATTGTTGGGACACAGGGCAACACAGGATGTGGGCTTCTGGCAGAGATTACTGATGAGTTGGTCTTTAGGAGTGTTGGCTGGGTGCCTACTCCCACTGGTTGGTGGCCCACCAGCTCTGCCCTAGAGAAGAAGAGTTGCAGAATTTCAAGCTGTGTTCTGTAGTCCCTGACTGCAGTTATTTTCTCATGGATGCAGAGGGATTTTGGGGCATGGAGAAGAAGTAATGAAAAAAACAGTTCTTGAGTCAGCTGAAGAGTAAAGCTGTCAGTGAGTGAGTAATGCCCATAGGTAAAATGGCCAAAAATTGAATCCAACAGCAGCCAGTGCTAAGCCACAGCATGCAGCAGATGGTCTGTAAGAGTCCTCATTTTCATTTTCTATACCTATATGCAGCAAGATAAAGCAGCATGCCAGGAAGGTTTTGTCACAGGCATGGTTCAGAATCTGAGAGGAGCAGAATGCACACATATTTAATGCAGCTTTTGAGTTGTCTGTATATCGTCTAAATCTGAAGAGGTTAATTCAAAGGATTTCTACACTGCAACATTTAATAGCATTAATGGACACTTCGATAAGTGGTGTGGGCACAAGGAGACATGTTGTGCATATGTGGTTCTCCTGCTGTTTCAGGACTGATGCAGCTGCTGGAGAGAGTAGAGGCACTAAGAGAAGGAGCTACATCGTGGTGAATTTGTAGATGTTCACAGGGTGCAGGAGTATGAAAACTTGCTTGTAGTGGAGAGGAAAGAGGAAACAGTATCATGGAATCATGAATCATTAAGGTTGGAAAAGACTGCCAGGATCATCAAGTCCAACCTTTGACTGAACCACCACCATGTCAACTAAACCATAGCACTAAATGCCACGTCCAGTTGTTTCTTGAACACTTCCAGGGCTGGTGAGTCCACACCTGCCTGAGCAGCCTGTTCCACTGCTTAACCATCCTTTCAGTGAAGAAACTTCCTGATGTACATGAACCTCCCCTGGCACAGCCTGAGGCCATTTCCTCTTGTTCTGTTTCTGATTGCCTGGGAGAGGAAATGGACCCAAACCTGGCTACAACCTCCTTTCAGGCAGTTTTAGAGAGCAACAAGGTCCCTCCTGAGCCTCCTGTTCTCCAGGCTAAACAACTCCTGTACCCTCAGCAGCTCCTCACAAGGTTTGTGCTCCCGACACTTCCCCAGTTCCATTGCCCTTCTCTGGACTTGCTCCAGCACCTCAGTGCCTTTCTTGGGATGAGGGGCCCAGGACTGGACACAAGATTGAGCTGCTGCACTGCAGAAGGATTAGATGGGAAAGGTGTGTGGAGCATGCTGCCTCTCCTGGCTTCCCATGTGTAAGCTGTGATCTGTGCTACTTCAAAGGCTGCTCACATCCCCTAAAACCTTTGTGTTGGTGTTTGCTGTAATACTGTTGGTGCTCATGGGTTGTTTTGTGTCAGTACAGCCTTAATTTACTGTTGGCTCATCGTCCTTGTACATACTGCTCTCTGAAACCAGCTTGTGTATTCTGGACAAAAGTGACATCCATTCAATCCAGAATAAATATGGGCAGTTGATAAATTATTCATCCTGAAATTCTGGCTTGCTCAGCATGACAGTACTACATGGAAAATAGTGTCAGCACTTCCTAAATTGTTCCCTGTGAAGCCTCAAAGAGCTGCACAAGCTCCTGTGCTATGCAGAGTGAACAGAGGCACGACACAGTTTGCTGAGGCAAAATTATTCAAGGTACTGACAATAAAAGCTAACAGGGTATTTTAAATGGTAACTGAAATCCACTGTTAATATAAGCACAGTAACATAAATAGGAAAAATAATCCTGATCATAGACTAATTTGTTTTGGAATGGATGTTTAAATCTCATGGAGAACAGGGAGGTGATTCAGGACAGCCACAACAGGTTCACCAAGGACAAGTCCTGACTAACCAACCCAGTGGCCCTCTGTGACGGGGTGAGTTCATCTGTGGACAAGGGAAAGGCTACAGATATCAGCTCTCTGGACTTCTGTAAGGCCTTTGACAACCATCTTCAAGCACAGGTTACCAAACCAGCCAATGGCAAATGGCAGAACCATGGGTCAAATGCTGAAATACTCATTAATGTTAAGGCAATAGGCATACCCCCAGTCAGCATTTTCTGAGAAACACCCAGTGCGGTGTGTTGCATACCCATACCATTTTACATGGTTCCACCTATGCTATTACAGGGGCTAATTTGTTTTTTCATGGGAGCATACGAGTTTTCTTTGGCTAAATACCTTGTTTACCTGGGAGCCATTCTTACATAACTGCAGCTTTTTCAGGTTTCTGTGATGCAGGCTGGTTTCCTTTGGGTGCAAATTCACGTCCTTCATTTAGGCAAGGGCATCTTAACACTCTCTTCCCAGGTGTGGTTTCTGATAGTCCTGATATAGGGGCTGATACATATATGGTCCTAAAAATTTGTCTTCCCTAGTAAAAGTATACAGAATTGTATGTACAAGCATTGACTTCTAACTGGTGTCAGTACACTCATGGCAGTACTGGTGGTGTGAGTTTGACTTTATGGGTGCTTCTAGGCTATGAGACTGGATTCTTTAAGGGCAGGACAGGCAGACGAAGCTTGCAGAGGGATAAGAGTCCATGGCTGTAGCTGTGGCTTGTTACCATTACCTACACTGGGAGACATCCAAGGACAACAACTGCCCCCCTCCACTGGTGGTGCTCTGCCTGTGATGGCCTCAGCACAGGCTCCTCCTGGGTATGATTTCAGGGAAAGGGGATTAGCATGGAGTACGGATCATTGCCAACACTGGGTAAACCAGGCTGCCCTGTTTGGGGTGTGGGTCATGCTGTATCACAGGATGGGTCCTGACATGTTTTGTGCAGTTGTGAATCAAGATCCTGAATCCAAAGGTTGATGTGGGGCTCCTGGGCACAATGCTGAGCACTGGTTCATATACTTTTTATGTATGACATAAATGCACCTCTCATGTATATTTCAACATAAATAAAACCCTGCTATTAAGGTTTTAGGTTACAAAGCTTTACCACCTTCCTTGTGACTGGATTTATTTGCTACCTCTGTATTTCCTATGCCAGAACAGGGGTCATTTTATCAAGTGCATTGCTCTTGGGTCTGCTGCAGGAAACTCTTGCAGAAGAGGACATTGGTAACAAGAAATTGGTTGCTATTTTGGGAATGTGGTGGATGTGCACTGACCTTGGCTAATTTTTGCTTTGCTGTTTAAAATATGGATTGAAATGTATTTTGGTGTTGAGGATCCCATCTTGATGCACAACCTGTTGCAGACACATAAACCAATCAAGATTTGAGATGAGATAGGGTCACCTGCAGGAAACCTTCTCCAGAGCCCCTGCCTCCATCTGCTCTTGAGCCCTTAATAACACCTTCAGTGGGTGGAAGGGATTCTGTTAACCTTGAGCCTTACGCTGCTTTTTCTAGGCAAGTTTTCTCTTTCAACTTGGAATCAACAGCAAGTAAGAGAAACTTTTGCAAAAGACTGTCTTGGGATGCCGGGGATCACTTGTGCTCCCTGGTGTCTTTTTAATGCTAGAAAGCTTTCCTGACTAATGCTTGCTGCCTATATAGCATTCTGCTCCAAGGTCTCCAGGCAGGAATCAGATCCAGTACCTGAGTTTTTCTGTGCCAAAGATGAGCTGTAAAGCGGCACCACCATGGCTCGGGTTTGGCCATACGGTAACTCAGCAATCACTGGTAATTACAGGGGGTGGAAACTGAGTGTTAGCTTACTGTGGGTTCCTGTTGCCATGGTTTAAGCCCAGCCAAGCACCAGGCAGCTGCTCACTCACTCCCCCACCAGTGAGATCAGGGAGAGGATTGGAAGGGTAAAAGCCAGAAAACTTGTGGGTTGAGATAGAGACAGCTTAATAGGGAAAACAAAAGCCACGCACACAAGCAAAGTAAAACTAAGATTTAATTCACTGCTTCCCATGGGCAGGTGGGTGTTCAGCCATCTCCAGGAGGGCAGGGGCCCATCACATGTAACAGTGACTTGGGAAAACAAACACCATCACTCCAAACATCCCCTCCTCCCTCCTTTTTCCCCCCACTTTATTTATTGAGCATGATGTCACATGGTCAGGAATATCCCTTTGGTCAGTTTGGGTTACCTGTCCTGGCTGTGTCTCCTCCCAACCTCCCTTGTACCCACAACTTCCTCACCAGCGTGGCCGTGTGAAAAGCAGAAAAGGCCTTGGCTCTGTGCAAGCCCTGCTCAGCAATAACAAAAACATCTCTTGATTATCAACCCTGTGTTCAGCACAAATCCGAAACACAGCCCCAGACCAGCCACTGAGAAAAAAGATTAACTCTTCCCCAGCCAAGGCCAGCACACCTGTGTACAAACAGGGCACTTGCTGGTTGCTGTAGAGCATACATGGAACTGCTCTGTCCCTTTGTAATGTATTTGGTGATCACATTTTTTCTTCTGTACAGGCTAGTTTCTCCAGCAGATGACATCTGGAAACAGTGCATATAGATGTTATTTGCAAGCCCAGCTTGGGACAATTAAATCAGAGCTCTCTTGTTTTCATGTGTCAGATCACATCAGCATCACCCAGCATCATTCTACTCCATACAGTGCCTACACACACTACCTGCCAGCTACTGTATTTGACACATACCATCTTTATAACCAGATAAATTAAAGCCTGTATCAGGGAGGCATTTCTCCTCTCAAACTTCTGCATTACCAGTCATCACTGCTCAGTGCTGCTAAGACGACTCTTCTGATGCCCTGGAACAATACTGTGGGGAGCTGCACAGCTTCAAAATATCCCTATAATCTGCTTTAAGGAATGGCATACCTGTAGAAGGAAATAATCTTGATTATTTATTATCTCAATATTTGGTGAAGGTGCTTATTTTCTATGCAAAATAGAGATGGACATGGTATTCAAAGTAGGACAAGGTTTAAAAGACACAAGCATGAAGAAATGAGATTTTATCTGCATTAGCCTGCTGTGTAGTATCAGCCTTCAAAGGCCTGTGTGATTCAGGCACTGAGAAGCTTGAGGCGTCACAATCTTTAATCCTGTGCAGACACCTCAGCACTGGGGACCCCTGGGGCACATTGATTTTGACATCTGGGAGGTTGGTAGAGATTTTTGTATTAAAATTAACCCTACACCAGCCAAACCCAGCACAATGGAGACCCAAGTTTTCCCAAGACTCCTCCTCTCCCTAGGATGGATGGCCTGTCAAAATTCCTTTCAAATTCAGTTAACATGCAGGCTAAATAAAACAGGCATCCCCTGGGCAGATCTGGGTGTGAGCCTTTCAAGATTGCCTCAAGCCAGCTAAGAGCTTTCCTGGGCCTGGCTAACCCGTTAAGCAATGGGTAATGGTGCTTGGACACCACTGTCTGCCACTGCCAAACTCACCAGAAAATGCAATAGATTGGGCCTTGTGTTACACGCTGGAACGTGAACTGAGAGTTATATTTTAAACATACTACTGGTAAGTTGGTCTTAATTCCCATCACTGCTAATTGAACCAGGTAGCTCACAGTGGAGTTGGCTGTAGGCTGAGTTACAGCCATGGCAGCTCTGGTTTCTGGGCAGCAGCAGGATGTGACCCCTCTCAGGAAGGCTCCTGCCACCACTGACAGGCACAGCAGGGACTGCAGGGACACAGAACAGTAAAATCATTCTCCAGTCCCTGCTTCAGTAGGACACAAGAACTGAGTTTTTAATTGATTACAAAAAATTTATAGATGGAGAATTTGAAGATGGAGAACGTTGTTTTATGGTACTTAATTTGTCTAACACACTTTTCATTGCCTTATTTGCTGTTATTTTTTTAAAAGTACAAATTTTGAAGGCCGGAAGCCTTGTTTTCATGGATTTCTACTTATTTTAATTATGGGCAGATGAGACATTACTCATAAGTATAACTAATTGCTGTCTGCTAGAATCACACCTCTGTAATTATTCTAAATAATAATTTTTCTAGTTTTGTCTGAAGAGCCACAGGAGTTAAAATTAAGCATCATAATTAAAATTTGCATTAATTGCATTTTGACTTCTGTGGCACACTATGTATTGGTCTGTTTGTATGAATGAAAGGGATTCCCTGACCTGGTGGTTTTTACCCAGATAAGGCACGAGATATGATAGTTTACAGTGTGGAAAGCCGGTTAACTCAGGCATCCTGGACGCACCCTAAAGCTTATTAGTTCAGTCAGATGTTCATCAATCACTAAGACTATGGGTGTAATACAGAAGAAGAAATGCAGGGGTATAATCCCTGCTGAGGAATACTGTGATGATCTAGAGCACAGGAAAGATTCCTGCTGATGTTTATGGGCTACTTCAGATGCAGAAACTAACTACAATTATTTTTCCAGTTTTTTTCTGGTCTGCCTGTGAACCCTAGTTTTCCTTAATAATATGATTATTGATTTTTCTGCTTGCTGAGTCCCAGCAGTAATGTGCACTGCCAGTGAATGCCCCTTGTAGCTGCTCCTGCCAGGGCTCAGTGTAACTCATAAAGAGGTCCTAAAATTTGAAGCTTCATTGTAAATAATTGTCTTAATAACATAAGTCTTAATGCATTAAGAGTTTTCTGTGTGTTTGAATATAACCATCTTTAGAAAACTGTGCTACTGTGGTGACAGGATATTTGCAGCTGTTTGGGGAAAGTTTAAAGCTTTCTAAAGGAAAAGCTTAAAAATGAATTGAAATAGAGAAAAAATAGTGTGACACCAATTTGTATTCTGGCACTGTTGCTCTTTGCTTTCTTACCTGTTAAAGTAGAATTACGTATTTCTTTTGCGGGTTAAACAGTTAAGACTTCAGGTTGTTAATGCTGGGTGATACCTGACCTCCCACTTCACCCATTTCACCTTCTCCTTTCTCTTTTTTTTTTTTTTGTGTGCAGTCTTACCATGGTGATCCCTTTCTTCTGCTCTACAGCTCCATTTGCTTATCTGGCTTCAAAGGTGAATCATTAAGAGCAGTCATCATCATGGGATTAACTAAAAGGCATTTATTAGTGATCAAAAAATGAACAAATGGTGATTAATTGATGTCTGAATGAAAATCAAATGGTAATCAAAGGGTGATTGGGTATGTATTGGGTCTGGCTGAGATGGAGTTCATTTTCCCCACAGCAGCCCTCACAGGGCTGTGCTCTGCACTGGTAGCTGAAAGATGTTGGTAACACCCCAGAGTTTTGGCTACTGCTGAGCAGTGCTGGCACAGCACCAGTGCCATCTCTCCAACATTACCTGCCCATCAAGGGGCTGGGGACAGCCAAGGTCCTGGACAGCACAAAGCTAGGACAGCTGACTCAAATTGACCAGAGGGGTATTCCATACCATATGACACCAGCTCAGACAGAAAGGCTGAGAAAACGAGGAGGAAGAGGGGGCATTTGTTATCTACAGTGTTGGCCTTCTGTAGCAACTGCTCTACATGCTGAGGCCCTGCTTCCTGGGAAGTGGCTGATGGGAAGTAGAGAATAATTAATTTTTTTTTTCTCTTTGCTTGTGCATGCACAAACTTTTGCTTTTGGTTTGGTAAACTGCCTCATCTTAAGCTATGAGTCATTTTCCATCTTATTTTCTCTCCCTTTCCAGCTGAAGAGGGGAGTGATAGAGAAGCTGGATAACGGAATTTGTGACTTGATGATGACTTAAATGATGATTCACATGGTGGTAAGACAGAGGTGGAACACTGATACTTCCTACACTTCTAACAATGGCTGGATAGTGCCACTAGAGTATGGTATAACTTTGGGCCTAAGGAAAGCTGTCACTTACCTGGGGATATCAGATGCTGGGTAAGGGGTCTGAGTCTTGAGGAGTAACCTCGAGGGATGTCCCTGCTCAAGCTGTGCCAAGTCTCAAGCTGCACCAGGGGAGGTTCAGGTCTTGGACATCAGCAGGAATTTCTTCACAGAAAGGGTGATTAAACATTGAAATGGGCTGCCCAGGAAGGTGGTGTTTAGGAAAAGAGTGGATGTAGAACTCAGTGCCATGGTTGAGTTGACATGGTAGCGTTCAGTCAAAGATTGGACTTGGTAATCTTGGAGGCCTTTTCCAACCTAATTGATCCTGTGATTTTGTGCTTTAGGGTGATCACTGCTGTGCCTAGAATGCAATGGGCTGTACAGATTTTTATAGAGTAAAGTGATTGACTCATAGCCTGCCTCACCTCTGCTGTACGTGCAGGAGTGCAGCCATTGCTGTGTTAATCATGTCCATTCTCAGCTCAGCTGATATTCTTTACTCCTGGTAAAGATGTGGCCCAGGCTCCTCTGTTCCTGGAAATGTGTAACCCAGCACAACTCTCCAGATCTGCACAGCAGGGCTGACTGCGGTCAGGGCTCTTGTCAGTGTTGCCTGAACCACTGTACTGTTCTCCCACCTGGAGGGAGATGTGGAGGCCAGGATGGCACTGGCTGCCAGGGGAAGCTGCTGTGTCTCAGCTGGCATCAAAGCTCTTGCATGGATGGGTAGGGAGCCAGGTGCTGGGCAAGCCCCTGCCTGCTGGAGAGGGAAGGGCTGTGCTCCCAACACAGCAGCTGCTGGCATAGAATGCAGTATTTAAAATTCTTCCCCATCCTGAAAACCAGGGTACTGTGGCATGGGTTCAGCTTTTGCAAAGGCTGATTTGGTAACAGATAAAATAACAACACTCGGCGACACTGAACCCCACAGGTCAGAACTCAGTCCTTCAGCAGAGGAGGACCAGGCTGGGGAACATATTTAAACAATGTGCACATAAAGGACTCCATAGGAGCTGCTGGGATGTATTCCTGGACTGGGGGAGAGCTGGCAGGTATCAGAGAGATGCTACTCCCAATGCCCTGTGAATGGTCGTGGTGATCCTGAGTCCTGAACATCATTCCTGTCTTCAGGAAAAGCAAGGATAAGGATAAGGAAAGTTGTGGGACAGCCAGCCTCACCACAAACCTTGGGAAAGTAATGAGACAAATAGACCTGGAAACCATTCCCAAACATACAAAGAACAAGAAGGTGCTCAGCATGGATTTACTAAGGGAAAACCAAACTTAAGGCACTGGCTCAGCAGTGGGGCCCAGGGGATCCTGATCAGCACCACGAAGTCCAGCTGGAGGCCAGTTCCTAGTGCTGCACTCCAGGGGTTGATACTGGGGCCAGTACTGTTTAATGGCTTCGCTAAGGACAGGGCAACAGACCCTCAGCAGTTTGTAGGTGATACAAACCCACGAGGAGCAGCTGACAGAGCAGAGGGTTGTGCTGCCATTCAGGGGGACCTGGACATGCTGGAGAAATGGTCCAATACAAGTTCATGAAGACCAGCAATTGCTGGAAAACAACTCGGTAGAAAGTTGTTCCTGGGGAAAAGCTGTTTTTCCCCTGGATTTCCCTGGAATCCTGGGAAAAACCAGTTCAGTCCTGCAGTGGTGACCACCAGCCTTCTGGGCTGCATCAGGCAGAGCTGCTGGCACATCTGCCAGCAGGTGGAGGAGATGACCCTGCCCTTAGCTAAGCCCTGGCAAGACACATCTGGGTGCTGAGTCCAGAGCTGGACTCCCCAGTATGACTGACATGGACACACTGAAGGGCCATGGAGATGATTAATAGCTTGGAGCACCTGTCATATGAGGAGAGGCTGAGAGAGCTGGGACTGCTCAGCCTGGAGAACGGAGGGCTAAGGGGAATCTCATTCATGTGGATAAATATTCAATGGATGGAGGAAGTAAAGAAGAAAGAGCCCAGTGACAAGACAAGAGCCAGCTGGGAAGAACTGAGACATGTGAAATTCCATTTTAACATAAGACAAAACTTCTTTCACTGTTTAGGTGGTCAAACACCTGGGCAGATCACCCAGAGAGACTGGGGAGTCTCCATCCCAGGGATACTCAAAACCCAGCTGGCTGTGGCCCTGTGCCAGCTGCCCTGCTCTAAGCAGGAGTGTGGGCTGGACAGTACCAACATGGGACTATTTCTTTAGCTGTGGCATCTGCCTCCTCTTTTTCAGTCTGATAATCACCTGTCCAGGCTGTCCCTCTGATAGGGTAACATACCCTGCTGGCAATTCCACAGCAACTCCATGCAAGATAATTAAGCCAGGTGTACCAACCAATGGTCCATACTGTGGAAGCTTGGAAGATAATGGGGCTCATGTGTAGGTAGCAAACTCCAATAGTGGAGCCAGCCAAGGATTGTTGGTAAAAACAGCAAAGGATTGTTGTGGCTGGAAACGGGGCTACAGGAGGCAGGGAAGCCATATCTGAGACAATTGTCCTTGTTCTGGCTCCTGGAGATAAGCACAACACAGTCAAGAAACTTATCTTTAGGGCAGGAAAAACTTATCTATAAAAAAATACCCCAACAAGGATTGGGCATGCTCCCAAGGACACCCCATCAGCTTGGTCCGTGCTGAAGCCAGGACTGGTGATCTCTTTTTCTCTCTTTCTTCCTTTCTTTCTCTCTCCCTGTCTTTAATCCAGCTCTATCTCTGTATCCACCCTCCCACCCCTCCCATTTCACCCCACCTCTTTATCCAAACCCCACTGCTGTGTGCTTAGGTAGGAGGTCACAGACTAAGGTATCAATTTCCAAGCCAAGTGTGTAATTTACTAATAAAACTTTGTGAGGTTTTGTGGACCCTCTGACTTCTGTCATTCCTTTCGACCACAAGCATCTACGAATCTTGGGTGCTCCCTTCCCCTTAAGGTTGGGACATTACACATACCATGAGTGAAAATTATATGACTAAACAGCTTGTTCCCAATATTAGTCATGTTACAGTTGCACTAATATTTGTGACTTTAATTAGCCTAACAGGACTTTTCAGCTGTAAATATTTAATTATGTCCTCTATGGAATTAAACTAACCGTTTGTAGTGCTCAGGCAGACATCAAACCTCTTTACACTGTGTATGCATTCTCACTCATGGTTCTTTTAAAAAGAAAATCGTATTTGGAATCAACAGTCCTGTCAAACTATCCAACACCTTTATTTCCAGTTTCATTATTCATTTCTGATACAAAAGTTAAACTTCCACAAATAGTTCTTCAGAACAAAAAAACTAAATGATTTATACATAAACAATTACATGCAGCATTTATAATGTTCAGTACAAAATGTACACTGTTCAGAGGAGACGCTGCGTATCATGCCAAGATTTAAACAAGAGTTATACAGACTAGTGCTGATGGTTACATTTCACTGTAGAGACAGCTGTAGGCACTGCCTTGAAGCACAGAAAAGACACAGTTCTGAACAGCTGTACTTGCCTCATCCTCAGGCCCCAGCTCCTCATTTCAGGTTTGGAGAAAAGCCTCGATCCTTCTCCATATTCATAGAACAGTTCTGAATTCATCAAAAATGAAGCTTGGCACGTGTGCTTCAACAACCTGAGGGACACAGGAAGGCACAGTTAGGCATTTGCATTATCCATTTGTTGTCCATTCATCCATTAACAAGCATATCTGATCTATGACTCAAGCACAGGCACTATTGACCTGAGCCACCCTGGCATCAGGATGTGTCCTGGATGTGCTCCTGGATGTGCACAGAGCAAGGAAGGAAGAGCACAGCGTGGGCTGTGAGGAGGTGCCAGGAGCACAGGACTGTGTAGGATTGGAGGAATGCTGCTGCCCTCTCTGCTGTGTCTCCACACAGCACCAGGCTGGAGTGGGAGCTGGACAGGCACCAGCTACAGCTGCAGGACTGACACAGGGACCTCCTACCACACTGCACTGTGGGCTGGGAAGAGGAGACTGGAAGAATCTCACTCTCTTCATTCTGAGTATTAGTTGGGAAATGGCTTCTTTTTGGAAAAAAAGTTGGGAAAGGACCACTGAGGTACAGCCTATATATAGCAAACAGGATTATGACTTAATTTTAATACTATGTATAAATAATACATCATCTTCAAATGTAGTTGTATTTAAACCTGAAATAAAGTCTCTCTACAAGCACAGACTTTTAGCACTTTCCTTGCATGTAAGACAAGGAAGCTGCCTGGGAAATCAGGCTTTGGCAGGAAGTGAAGGGAAGATTGGATACAGTGTTTCACCAAAATGTAGACTTGTTAATTAGCTTTTCCCCCCTGTGTTTTGAATACTGCTAAGTTTAGTGCTATCTTGGAACTTCTGTTTTATTTCTTTCCTTCCCAACAATCCCCAGAAATGTACACTGAAGATTAAATTTAACAGACTTGCTTGAAATTGGCACAAAGCTGAAATCTTTTATTAGTATTCATCTATTTATTCCTGTGGTAATGGGATGATCTCTATGAATCCAGGCTGCTTCTGCATCTGCAGGGCCCTGACCTGTTATTTATTATGTTGGCTCCAGTGTAGTACAAATGGAAGGTGTGGCCAGTGTCTCCCTGGCCAGATCCCTTCATTGCCTGTAGTAGAGTGGGACCACACATTCCCAGTTCTTTTTTCCAGGGAAAATGGTTGGGGTGTTCAGGGGCGTATTTAGAGACATGGAATTCTTTCTTACCTTTCTTGGTAACTTGGTGTAGCGAATGTAATCTTCCAGGAACATGAGGGCACCCACTACATCAGCAGGCATTTCTGGAATCTTCTGGCTAAAATTAAACCACCATGGAGATCACACTCTTACTAACTGACCAGTAACTTGGATTAAATTACCTGAAAATGCCAGCCTTTAAATAACACCATTTCTAGTAGGTGCCATGTGATTCCATTACAAATAGAAATAGTGTTTTAATCTTGTATTTAGTAAAATATATTGTTGTTATTGTGTAATGCAATCATAGAATGGTTTGGGACCTTAAAGATCATGTAGTTCCAATGCCCCTGCCACAGGCAGGCACAATTTCCACTGGATCAGGTTGTTCATGGCCCCATCCAACCCAGCCTTGAACACCTCCAGGCATGGAACATCCACAATTTCTCTGTGAAACCTGTTCTAGTGCCTCACCACCCTCATGGGAAAGAATTTCCTCCTAACATTAATCTCAATCTCCCCTCTTTTAGTTTAAAATAATTTTCCCTTTTCCTGTCCCTGTCTGCCCACATAAAGATACCCTCTCCATCTTTTCTATAAGGTCCCTTCAAGTACTGAAAGACTGCCAATGTCACCTATACTCTTCTAGAAAAAAAATACCGACAAAGCAGGGACAATACTACTGAAGCCCTCCTCACACAGGTGATACTTGGGTAAAATGTAAAACATGGATACCTTGTGCACTGCTCCATCGTTGAACGAATAAACTGACCAATCAGAGCCAAAAACTGTTCTGTGTATCTTGAGTGAAACTGCTTCAACAGAGTAAGGAGCCCCAGAACCAAAGGAAGCCAGTCAATTTGATCAGCTGGCCGCTTGCACACCACTCCTGCACAGAAAAAACCCCAAAACAACACAGATTTATAAAACAGAACATATTCTTATAGCACAGGCTAACTTATGAAATATACTCTTCATGATTTCTTTTGTTCTGTCTCCCCATCTGCTTGTTCACAAATGAAAATTCAAAACTAATGTAACAACTGCATGTCTTTCATGGCAAATGGCTTAATGATATTAACTGAGGCATAAGATAGAATGAGAAACACAGGGGTTGGGATTCTGTTTCCTACCCCATTGCATTTGGCCTAAATAGTATAACAAAACTGAACGTGATGGACTAAAGTCAGGAACTTTCTATTTTCTATGCAGGTAATTTTACTATCTTCTCTACACATAATTTCACCTAGGTTTTCATTAGATTCAGACAAACAGCAACTTACACATTACCTAAATTTCTGTTGTACTGAAGTTTGGGAAACTGGGAAATGAGGAATAGGAAGTTGACGGTAGGAAAATATGGCACACGTTTTGTTGTTATGTAGATCTGAAGGGAAATAAAAAAAAAGAGTAGTACAGGTCTTCTACATTTTTTTTTCTCAGTTAATAAAGAAATAGAAAAACGCAAACTGCACCAAGCACCAGAACGTATGCCTGACCTTATTTAATGGATTGTGAATGCCAGCAGCTTCCAGATAAGCTGTGATTTCATACAAAAGAGTGTTGTCTTCTTTAGGATAAGGTAATGATGGGTTCTGATAATGTGCTTCAATGTCAGCCAGTATTGCTCTAAAAGGAAAACATATTTATTATATTAAATAATTTTTAAAATTATCCCCAAAAAAACCTTACATGATGCCACATGTCTTATTAATGTAAGAATTTCAAAGATACAAAACCTGCAAATGGTTACAATGAAGAGTTAAACAGCTTTTCTGGAGTATTTTTTTACAAACATATTTGATTCAACATCAGAACCAAACATATTCTGTTCCTTCTTCTCATCTAAATATGACTTCAAAACTAGGTATAATCAAATGCTATTAGAAACTGCATGTTTAAACTAATTACTTGGCAAGTATTTATTTTTAATGTTTTTGCTGGGTTAAAAATCAAGTACTGGTCAACAAAAACCTGCATGCAATTGGACTCCACATTTTGCTGTAATTTAGATTTTAAGGATTGCTGAGCTGATAACAATTACATCACAGTGATACACACAGCTCTTCAGCACATTTTGCTTCTTACTTATTGAGATTCTCCAAAGCAGCAGCCAAATGCTTGGAGTCAAACCTGCAGGAATAATTTAATTCATTGGTAATCTGTCGTCTTAAAATCTGCATCTGACCAACCTGTTGAAACAAACACAAAAAGGGTGGTGTGTTAAAATAAATGCAATTAAGGAAGAGTGAAGTCAAAGACTGACCCCAGCTGCACAGTGCACTCAGAGCAGAGATGTAAGTCACAATGCTTGAGGTTTACACACAGTTCCTGGTAGCAGGTACAGGCCATGTGAAAAGGGCACAAAAAGGGTTAACAGGTGTAAAATCCCTGTTACTTTTTTTACACTGGTCAGTGACAATGCCTGTACTCTGGTTCCCACCTCTCCATAAATCTTAGGGTCAGCATGGCAGGAGAAAAAAACATGAGAGAGGCTCATTACAGTCAATCTTCCCCGGTCTTTACTCTTCACTCCAGTAACAAACAAACATTCACAGCACTCTGAAAAACGCTGGTCCCAGTGTATCATTACAGAGACAGGATAAAGAGCCATGTTAATGGGACAGATTGTTTAAATCTTCAGCACGGTACAATGCCTTCTGTGGGAACAAGGCAAGTCTGGGAAATGCTACTGCTCCAAACTTTATCCTTGGGCATATCATGGTCACAAGTCACTGTGAGGAGTCTCAAGAGTTTCTGATACTGAACACGAGCTTAGTCTGCCCAGATCAGATCTCTAGTGCCAGACTCTGGTTTTGGTGAACTATTTCTTATGAATCTCAGTGCCAAGCACTTTGTGGAGTGTAAGGTGCTCATACAAACGAGGCTCAGGAGCTCTTGGCAAACCCAAGCCCGCTTCACTTGTGATGCTACACAATTCCAAGTCATTATAATACAACACTGTAAAGTAAACAGAATAAAGTATCACAGAATCACAGAATCATTAAGACTAGAAAAGACCTCTGAGATCATTGAGTCCAACCTATGACCAAATACCACCTTGTCAACTAAACCATGGCACTGAGTGCCATGTCCAGTCTGTCCTTAAACACCTCCAGGGGCAGTGACTCCACACTTCCCTGGGCAGCCTGTTTCAATGCTTAACAAACTCTTCTATAAAGAAATTCCTCCTGATGTCCAACCTGAACCTCCCCAGGGACAGTTTGAGGCCATGTCCTCTTGTCCTGTCACTGGTTGCCTGGGAGAAGAGGCCAACCCCCACCTGGCTACAGCCCCCTTCCAGGGCATTGTAGAGAGTGGTAAGGTCCCCCCCTGAGCCTCCTCTTCTCCAGACTAAACACCCCCAGCCCCCTCAGCTGCTCCTCACAGGACTTACCCTCTAGACCCTGCACCAGCTCTGCTGCCCTTCTCTGGACGTGCTCCAGCACCTCCGTGTCCCTCCTGAACTGAGGGGCCAATATAACCAAAGAGCCTCGAGTGAATTCTGAGTAACAGCAAGTCACATGAACCCACCTTCATTATGGAGTCCAAATAAGCTGTCCAGATCTTTTGTGTTTTTGCAATTGCTGTCGAGTAAACCTTGTTTGAATTTGCTGAGAAAAGAAGAAGGGTGAGGCATTAAAAAAAGAACAAGTAAGAAGAGAAATAAATGCAAGTGTACAAAGACAATTGCTTTCTTCCATCTTAACCAGTAAGCACTTACCTATGATTCCTTTGAGGGGACTGACAGCATTCATAAGTGCTTTTAAGGTATCCTGTACTGCCCTGTCACGCAATATATTTTTCTGAAACATACTGAGGAAATTCTAAATAAAAGAAAGAAATAAGTAAGTAAAATTATCACACATGCACTCTAGGATTAATTTTGATGGCACAGGAGTCACATTTTTTAACAGCAGGGAAAGACTATTTCCACAGATGAAGAGTTGAGGAATTCTGTAGTTTCACTTTTTGCTTTCTGGAGTTATGTTAATCAATGTTAGGACAATTAAAAGACCCCTCCTGTCAATATCTAATACCTACTATGGACAACTCTTAATTCAATTTTTCAGGAAGAATTGTCTTCATTGATACGTATTTTCCTTAAAATCTTTCACCAGGTTAGAACTAGGTTCTTCTCAGGAAACAAAACAACTTGGTTTCACATAGAGGCATTAGGGAACCAGTCATTACATAGAATTGACACCTTACTTATATCATGGTAGACCCAATCTAGTCTTTGTTGATGTCTAGTCCGAAAAATAGAAGGTGACCTGAGATCAACTTTTAAGTAGACACACCGTGTACACCTTCAGAAAGCATCCCATAGCACACAACGTGGAATTACACAGCACCATTTACTTATGAGCACCAACTTCCCTAATTTTATCTGTAACTGAAATTTTTACTTTTGGGGATGAACACCCAGTTTTCAAATTGTTTTGATTTCAGTTTACCATTTCAGTAATTAACAGTTTTTTATTTCATTAGAAGTTATTAAACAATAAAAGCATTGTAGCCTTGAGAAACTGAAGTTCAAAAATTACCTGCAGCTCCTTTACAATCATGAAACACAGCAGCCTGTCTAAGCCATTGAGACCAAAGGTACCCAAAGTATCTTGGATCTCTGAGAAGAGACGACTATTGGTTACTTCCTGGTGAGTTTTGATATCATACCAGGTATTCATCTGGTCAATGTAACACGTGATTCTGAGGAAAAAATAAGCAAACAACTACTTCAGAATAAGCTGCAGACAGTTCCTGTGATACTCTCAGTAATGAGTTACCTTTATCAGACAGATGAGAAAGACTTTACAAGTATCTCAGGTGATGTTTAGCTATTCCCCTCTCCACCACGGTTCTGTCACCCTTCCCTGATTTCTCTCTCCTCGTTTAACACACTGTTTTCCTTCTTGGACTAAAATCACAACTTTTCTAGACTAATATTTAAAATGTAGAGATGGACTGGGTAAATCTGGTTTTATATGAAGATATGACAGCTAAGGAAAAACTATCTCTTGTATTTTGGTTTGTGTATGGAATTGGAGCTATTCAATGCATGGTGCTTGTGACACACAGTACTTACTTTGGGTCTGTGATCCTCAAGATTTCTCTGCAAAGCCGACCAATAAATGTTACAGATTCATCCACAGGTGTGAATTTTGGTATAGGAATATGAGTAGACTGGTATATACTTTGCCAATCTTGAATCTGAAAAAGAAGTTTTAGAGTAATTTGCAGTGCTCCCATTGCACCTTTTTAATTAGCTTAGAAATTTTTCTTTTGTTTGATTTAAAAGGAGTACACTGTAACACAATATTGTAAATTACACATAGCAGAACACTATAAAAACAGAATAAAGCAAAGCAAAGAATGAATCTTACTACAAACAGATATTAAAATATTCTGGTTGGTGTACTTTCCTCTTCTTATGTACAACTAATGCAGGGGGGATGCTGAAATATTTCAGAATAAACTGGGGGCAGATGTTTTACACAGTAGTTAGCACATTCAGTCGAAGTCACAATGGTAGGAACAATGGGTACATATGCTCCATCAGTCACAGGCTCTAACAGCCAAATATAAAGACATTTATCAACTTTTTTGTTGTTTTTGGGTTTGAGTAGCACCTTTGTTCTTAAGAAGTTATTGCACTCCTGTTCCACGTTGTAGTTAATAATACGAGACACTTCCTCTTGCCAAATTTTTAAACCATATATGTTGACATAATCCTGGATATATTCAAATGATCGATGGAACCCATCCATTGTAGCTGCCATTTCTTTCAGTTTGGGCATGAGTTCGCTTGGCTGGAGATCAAGAACAACAAAAAGATAAAACCAAAACTGTGAACAGGTAGAATTCAAAGAAAATGTAAAAGGCTTCTAAATACTCTTACAGAACAACCTCTAGAGCTTTTTACTATGGTCCAGCCAGTTCTGAAAAGCACTGAGAAATTTATCAGCATTTGGTATGTGAAGTAATTCTTACTAAATATTTTTCCCTCCCACTTCTAGTATTTTTGCCTTCAGTGGTACTATTGGTCGATCTGGGAGATTCAACAATCTGGACAGGATCAGAACAGGGAGTCACTCCTTATTTTATCATTGCCTATCTACATTTACTGGCTTATGTGACCTGTCAGTCACCACAGACAAAGGCAGAACCGTGAATTTGGAATTGACAGGACTGTTTGGAATAGAATAAAAATATGTTTCTTAATTTTATGTTAAAAGACAAACAAACAAAACTCATTTGAACATCAAATAAGGCACTCCAAATAACCTACCAAAATTCAAAATGTATACTTTTTTACAATAAGGAAATCTGCACAGAAAAGCACAAGTTATTTTCTAAAAGGCACTATAATAAAAGAGGTTCCTGCACACCCAAGATACATAAAAAATTAAAACCAAATCAAATTCTTACACACCTTGGCTCTAGGGTTAAAGATGAGGCCTCTATGAAGAGCCAGGGCCACCCGTTTTACCAGCTCCTTTCTTATTCCATCCTCTAGTAACTGTTTTGGGTCCACCTAAGTAGAAGAAACATTTTTCCCTTAAAGTCAGAAAGGTATAAAAAACATAAAGGATTTATTTTGTACCAAGAAAGATATTATTTACTTTTGATAAACAGGAAGCACTGTTAACAGATAACCACCAGAACTTGTCCAAAGAATAAAAATTTACACACTTCTACTACAGAATAAATGATTTCTTTAAGTTGAATGGCAAAGGTTTGTTGTTCCCATATTCAACCTTTGTTCACGATCCACTGAGAATGTTGTACAATTCTAAGCCAGTATGCATTAGGAAGTGTATCTTCAAGAATACTTGCTTCTGGTTCTCCAAGATGTATCAACGTAGCCTTAACGTAGGCAGGGCAGTTTATACCAATGGAAGAAACAGCTCTTCAGAAAAGCTTTCCAGCAAGAAAAACCCCCAGAGAACACCAACTGTGGTGGATGAATCTATTTACAACTGGGACTGTGGTTTCTCAAGGACCTTAAAAAAATACAGTTCTTATCTGTCTGCCAATTTAGGCATCACTGTTTGAAAATCTGTACGCGAACTTATATTTTGTTATCTTTCCTCGAGGTCTCACATATTGTGCTAAAGTGCTAATTGCCACCACACGACTTTTTCCTATTGAAATAATGGATCATTACCTTGATGATACCAACTAAAGTAGTTTTCATCATGAGAATACCTTCAGTGAAGATTGAAATCGCATGGGTTAGCTTGGCAACCTGTAATAGAAAAACACAACTCATTGAAGCGATTCAATAGATGTAAATAATTTCTCTGAAAAGGTATCCATGTTTCCCAGTGGTAGCTTCCTGTTTTAGATCAAAGTAATTTGCATTGGTACACTTTCAACTTTACATATTGTTCTGGACTTACTTATAGTAAAATAATTACCTTTCTTTTAGCCAGATAAATGGAAATGTGTTAGCAGTAGGAAAGAACAGGTACCTCTCAGAGGCTTCAGAGGGATTATGGAAGGGAAGACCAGCTATGTCTTGTGTGCACAAAACATCATGGACAAAACTCTCAGCTGGTACCTTTGAGCAGGCTGGGGACACAGCTCACAGTAGTTACTCCATAATAAAGCCTGCTGCCACAATGAGTCCACCTCAGTATTTCCACTGGTGTAATACAGTAGCACATTCACTTTAAGTTGTACAATTATTATTATTATTCTTATGCTCAGAGTTCAGACAAGCCAGTCTTTTGCCTTTCAGATGATTACAATACAGAATAGAGAAGACACAGTTCAGACCTACAGTTCAACAGAAATCAGAACTGAAAAGCTTTAATATAAGGTGTTTTCCCTTTACCTCCTCAAAATAAAACATTACTGAACACTGCCTCCTCCTCCACTCCTACCCACATGCCAGACTGACTTCCCAAAGTCTCATGGGAGAGCCTAAACCTAATGTTCAGGTCTGAACATCAGCTTAATCAGAAATCACAGCTTGTTTGCAGAAAACACCTAACAAGTGAGCACTTTGGCAAAATCTCCAGGGAAAAGCTGGCATCTTAAGTGATTATCAAATTCTTTGTGAGAAAGACTTACTGATCTACTCAGGTTTTTGTGTCTTATCTTCCTCTACTGATGATAAACCCTAGTAATTTTAATGTTTGCTCACTCTTCCAGACTGGTAACAGTACAGCAAAACAATCAGAGACAAAGCGAGCAACAGCAGCTTTATCTGATCACATCAACGTGCCTCCATCCTTTCCTCATTTCAGGGCAGCAAAAACGTTAACCCTGCTGGCTTATTCAGTCTTTGACCGTCTCCATTTGGAACAAGAACGCCCAAATGTGGAGGGCTTCATTTCAGACTCAGGTTTTCAGGGTTCCATCCCCTCCAATAAATAAAAATATCTTTATGCTCCTTTATAATTTATTTTGTTTTCCTCCTCTTCTCCACAAGATCAGAGGTTTAAACTTCTACAAACAGAAGTGCAGAAGTTACTCATCTGTCCTCATGAAACCTAAGGTATGCTCAAAACAACACCAGTCAATGTTAACTTTTAGCCAACAAATCCAACTTCACTGTTAAAGTATAACTCTATGGAGCTGTATAGATTTAAACTTAGGTTAAAGCTGGCCACCTATAAGGTTTGCTTTTTCAGAATTTCCTGTTTTAACTGCACCTCATATCGTGGTCCAAGCTGAGCATAATCTCGTAGCTTGTCCTTATCAAGGCGAGTAGGCACTTCAATAATATCGTGAGTCTGAAGCTTTATGATTTTGAGAAGAGATGTAAACATGCTTTCTGGAATTATCTGTAGAACCTTTGTAAATGAGAGAAGAGACAAACACATTAAAAAAATAATCCTCAATTAAGAAAAGGTAGTTAGAGAACAAGGCAATTACGCTTTTAAGCACCCACCTTTCTCACATAGGAAACCAACTCGCCAGAGTAATACTGGGACACACTGAGAAGGTCGGGACTGTTCGCTTGATTGATACGGAGAAGCGGCAAATCAAGAGCAGAAGCAAGCTAGAAATAAAGTTAACATTTTAACTTCATGGGGTTTTTTCTGATGTAAATTACATGCTTGAATTCTCTTGCTCAGGGTTCTTATCCTACAACCCAAAGTACTGGATTCTTCCTATGGAGCAGTGCTATACCAGGCTTTCCAAGAGAAAAAAAAAAATGTTAAAGGTCAAAAAACTCCAACAGTACATAAGGCTACCTTCCATAAGATTGCTAAAATCTTAACAACTGCATGGGATATTTCAGTTGTAATTTTACATTCTCACTCATGCTAATTCCCATGCTTATTTCTACAGAAAATATTTTCATTTGATGCCAGAGCTTCAAGATGACAATGGGCACAGCCAACATAACTTTTAAAATTCCTTCAGCCTGTTCTGATCCATACGCAGAGGATCCCATCTCTGCACCAGAGTCTCCAGAAAATAGCTGTAATGAGTGGAGGCTGGATGGTAACAGCAGCAATGTAATTGTTGCATAAAAAACCCCATGCATAACTTGGTTTTATTTTCCTTAAAACTAACCTTGAGCTAATTCAATACTGTCTAAAAAAACCTGGACATAGAAGATGCTGGTAAGAGGAAGTCTTGATTCTTCTGTGATTTCAGAGCCTTAAGGCCTTTTTAACAAACTACTTGGATTGACCTGCAGTGTTCAAGTACATTCACTGTTGTTCATACTTACCTTTAGGAAAGTGGCTCTGAGTTTAGTTACCATAGATGGACTGACTCTTATGCTGTCCTGCATAATAGATGTAAAGCTGAGGTAGGAAACAAACAAAACAAATCAGCTTCTTCCCCAGAAACTCTTGTTTTCAACTGTTTAATTGTATGTCAACAGCACCGGTGTAATGTGGAAATGGCACAAGAGATCACTAACACACTTCACTGAAGGAGGATTTTGGTCTGAAGAGATACTGGTCAGAAAAGCCCTAAATGATAAAGGGTAGGTGGGGCAAAAGAGGAGGCATCAGGGAGTGTTAACACCACGGTAATGAAGTAGCAGCTCAGCAAAATCCCACCATGGAAACAGAGTTCTTGAGCATTAGTCTTTCCTTGTTTGTTTTTGGTTGAAAAATTAACTCCAGTATTTTGGAGAACACTTAATGAGAGTAAAGGCTGGAGACAGGAGGTTAACAAAGCTGTTGTAGTTAGAACAGGATAGACAGTGAAAAGTTACACTATTGCTTCACCTGAAGTGAACAGCCTGAGAAGGATGGATGTTAATTCCTATTCAAGCTGATGAGAGTTCAGTATACTGAACAATTCACAGAATTGAGCTTCAAGACTGTTTTTAAATTGGAAAGTTTATAGCCTTAATAACATTTATGCACGTTATTTCCCACAAGTTTTGCAAATGGTGACTGACTGGAAGAAAAAGGTCCTGCTAACATACCTGTCAATTAATTGCCAAGCATAAGAAAGATCACCAACTATCTGAATGGTGATCAAGACCTCTTCTTTAATGTTGATAGTTCGGATCATCTGATGGAGAAATTTGCGGGTGTCAGCCAGAAACTGGCAAACTTGCAGGTTACTTTCCAGCTGGTGAAACTCTTGGACCTATATTTAAAAAACAAATGAACAAAACCTGTAAAAGAACTCTTTTTTTGGTTGTTTTCTATTTATCTTAAGGGCAGCAATACAAACAGAATCAGTAAACTGACATATTACTTCAGGATGTTAGCAGCAGTAAGACACTTAAATCCTGGCCTGCTATAGAGTGCATTAAAAGTAAATTTCACAAAGTTACTCAAGGAGGTGTACTGTGAAACATCATTCTGAGTACTCTTTTATATCCTGGAAATAGAAGAAACACACAGAAAAAATACAGATATTTTTATTTTGCCTTTCAAATCACCCTTTCTAGCTTCAAATGAATTTATTTTCAGAATTTCTAAAAAATGAGTAACGTTGCCAAATAAAGTTAAATACTGAATTAATTTCTTTGAAAAAACCTACAAACCCTCAGCTACAGGGGGCATGACCTTTCATACTATATCCCTTATTTTACAATACCAAGGTTTGTATGAAACTTCTGCTTACTGTGGATATGTAACTGCAAATATCCAATAGACTCAAACAATTGTTAACATGCAGATCTGTCTTGTATATCTGCTATTAGAAGTCAGTGCATGTGTAAAAAATGCTGTTGTTCCAGAAGAACAAGGTCATATATCTCAAAATGTCTTTGCCATACCTCTTCCAAAGCCTGTATTAGCTGCACAGTTTTTCTGCCTGCTGCAGTGGAATCCTCGTAGTTCAGAGACATTATTTGCTTGGAGATTTCTCTGAACCAAGCCTGGAGATTTTCTATGAAAGAATAAGAAAAATTTAATGAAATATCTGCATGTATGATAGGCTGCAAAAATACAGGGAACTTGCTAGTCAAAAGAAACAAACAAGCTATACATGTAGGAGATTATTTTTACAAGTTGCTATTTCACTGGTGCATTTCTAATCTTTCAACATGTACACTTGTAAAGTGGCAAATGCTGGGGTAAATTTCACACACAACATTAAAAACATCTACCAACATAAATGGGCATTAAATAAATATTATTTTTTATGCCAGTTAAAGAAAAAAAAAAGTTTCAAAAAACAGAGCAAGGAATTGGGAAAGAAGTACAGATTTGACTTTTAAGTCCTTGGAGAACTTAGAGAATACCATTCAGTGTAGAGAAGAGAAAGAAGGTTTGAAAAGATGCTGATACAATTGAAATCCAGGTTACAACCAGGGAAAGAGTAAGGGAAGAGGTTAAATCATCCCTAAATTTAATGGGCATGATCTTCTCACTCCTTTGTACATAGAACATGGTAACATGAACTCCATTATACATGGAAAAGTGAACTGGCATTTTATAGTTTTAGCTGGCATATCCAAATAAAGGAATGAAAAATACTTTTAAAAATAGGGCCATCTAAATATTAGGTACCTAAATATTGCTTACATATGGAATATGTGATGAAAACCTAAACAACACAAGAGTTAAAGAGACCTTTTGGCAGCTGAGGGACATGAAAATTGTTTTTATATTATGACTATTAGACTCATGTATTTTCTTTTGGTATCACTTTAGAAATATAAATTGAAATCACTTTTTTCCCCCACAGCACAGTTTTTAATAATTACCGTTTTTCTCCACTCTAGTAAGAGGTTTAACTCCTGAGAAGACATCAGCAAGCTCAGTCATCCTTTCAGATCCCTCTTTTTTATAGTTCTCCCATTTCGCT
The DNA here is from genome assembly GCA_013399195.1 of Dicrurus megarhynchus. NCBI lineage: Eukaryota > Metazoa > Chordata > Aves > Passeriformes > Dicruridae > Dicrurus > Dicrurus megarhynchus. The sequence goes on from VXAD01013538.1 coordinate 51,048, forward strand.
TGTTTTTCTGACAGCATCTGCTTGAACATCTATTGAAACCCAAAACATGCGGTTTACAAAACTGGCAAAGAGGCATATCACAATAGGTGAAATAAAATACTGAAAACAGATGGAACTGACTTAGTGATTACTACATTACTTCAAGATCTTGTCAGAATATTAAAAACAAAATTAAAAATATTAAGAAATACAGATGGCATGATGGACGTACAGTGACAGAAGCTTACTGAGTTTTACAGAACAGTACAATGCAGATTTTTTGATTTTTAGTCACTTATAAAAACATCCAGTGACTTTTTCAGCTTAGAGATCTTAGAAGACTCTGGTCAGCAGCACATTACCTCTTTTAAAATGAATTCAAACTGAGCTGTATCCAGAAGAAGCTGGAAAAGGATCCTGGAATTGTACCTTGAGTCTGTTAAAATTTGATCCTTTATCTGGCGGAGACGTTTGTTATTTGGATCACAAGCTGAAAATGGAAAGACAACATTTCCCCACTGTTACACAGAATTTGGCCAAGCTTGTCAATCTTTGTAAATACATTCTTTTTTTAATAGCTTGAAAGCAAAAACATTTTGCTCTGATATGTAAATCCCCACTTGTTTTCCATTTACATGGAACAAACCCTCCTTATAATACGATATAATTAAGGTTTCTGTGGTGCTTCAGCCTTCTTATAACTTCTGCAGGCTTCTGAAACTAAATGTGAATTTAGTCCATCTGACTGAGAAGCCCAGAGATCAATATTTCTAAAACCATTAGTAAAGTGAATGGAGGTGTAACAGAAGCCCTCTCGCATATCAAGAAGCCCCAAAGACAGCACAAGCATTGAAACTAGGGAATGTCTAAATAGGTCAGTTTACACACCCAAACTCACATCAGAGACATTACTCAACAGTTTCAGTTGCATTTCAGTTCAACATAACAAAAACCTTAGTTTCAACCTATTAATTACTAAAATTTTAAGAAGGTGGCTACTGCTTTCTTTTTGGAGCTAGGTAAAGCTTTCAGAATTACGTTTTTCCGAAGAATATTAATCAACAAGATAGTGACTTCTCCTACTCATTTTTATACCTGTGTTTGGCTCACAAGAACTGAGGAAATGCATGTGCTGTTTCAGACAAGGCTTTAGGAGACTATTTGCAAAACAACAGCTCAACAATTTCCTGCAAACAGTAGAGGAAACTGCTGACTTCAACAGCAGCAGAACTGAACTTCCCTCAGGCCGCAAAATGAGGCCCCAGTAGAGCAGGATTGACAGCTCAGCAGTGAGTGCAGCATGAAGTCTTACTTGTGTCTGCAGTGTGCAGCATCAGCCAGCGGATCGCCACGTTGCAGTCTCGCAGGCAATTCAGCAGCTTGGGAATGTTGTCCAGCACCAGCTCTTCCCTCAAACAGCCCTCCTTGAGGAACTGCTGCACCTGCGTGTGCACTCGCTCGGTGACTGCAGCGTATCTGCTGGCCTTAAAGCACACAAAGCCTGCATCAATAAAATCCTTGCCTCAAATAGAATACACCGTATTCCCTAAAGCTTAGAGGGCACACAGATCAAAAGAGTTCTATAAAAATTATTATCATTACTAGTAGGCAACATTATACACTGCAACTGCATGACAAAGGATATGTTATAAACACAGGAAGCATAATGTTTCAAAGATGCAGACTTGTAGCCTTTCTATATATTCACTTATGTACTCTCTAGGAATTATTCCTAAAAAATGGTACTAATATTTTATTGCCTAATGGGAAAGAACAACAACAAAAATCTATTACAGAATGGAGATACTTATTATGAATTAAATGTCAGTTCTACTTGGTGAACTTCTTCCCTAAAGATGAAGGAAGAATTTCTACTCATATTCCTGAAGTTTGCTGGACAATACAGTACAGACAATGTATGCAAGAAGAAAAGACCCATGCATTACTGATGTCATATAATATACTTCACCTTGCTAGAAATACTTAATGCTGGCTTATGTACCTGCTCTTTGACATTTGAAAGATCCAGTGTGTAGTTGAGGGCAGTTTTAGCAGCTTTGTAGGGTTCCCATGCTTCAGCCAGATTTACAGTGATTCCCATGTAAATGCTAATGACCTAAAATTGGAAGCAGAAAACAAGAAGTTGCATTTATGTTATTATTAAGAAAAATACAAAGTTTCATATGCAATATGACAGAAAGGGATATGCTGTGGGTATAAATAAGAGATAACTGAACTTTTTTGGTAGTGGTACTTTTTGGTGTACCACCTTTGGAAATCAAGAAGATGACTTTGAAATAAAAGGCACACAATTAATTAGAAGCATAGCTCTGAAAACAAGATTACAGTTCTTTCAGTCACTATATATGATACTTGTATTTTTTTTTCCATGAACTCATGACTTATTTTTCATTTCCATGATGCTCTAAAGAAGATTGATACACGCAACTGGGGAAAAAAACTATGATATGGAGGCAAAAATTAGATGAATTAATCTTAATATTAGGATGCCCAAAGGACCAAACCGAATTGTAATGCATCTGCCACAGTGACACAAACAGAAAAATTATCACTACATAGTGTGATTTTTAAGGAGCAAAGAGAAACTGATTTCAGGCCCCTAGCACAAGTTTAAGCATGATTAAAAATACAGAACTGTGATTAAGTAACAAGTATTTCTAAGATAATTAATTAGAAATGGAAGACTTGGTTTACTGACAGATGAAGGATGTACAGAGCTGTGGGATTATGAGCTTTGTCACACTGACGCTCCAATATTCCTTGATCCGGGCATGATCACATTGAGAGGAATACTGTCAGTCTTTGAGCTCTTCTGGCAGTGTCAAGTAAAGGCAAATGGGACCCGGGTCTGCTGATAGGAAGATCTCTCTCATCTTGTTGAAGTGAAGCTCATTATCTCCTGTAGATGACAGTTCCTCAAAAGGCTACACTTCAACTGCTAAGAATAATTTGAAATCAGCCTAGGAGTTGAGTATTTTGTATGATGCAGCTAACTTATCCACACCTGACCACAAGAAGATAGGTGTTGTCTAAAAATATCAAATTGTACTATGAACTCAAGTTAATAAAAATGCTGGCATGATCAAAACTTCATAATGTCAAGTTCTCATTTCTAAAAATAAGCTTGTAGTTCTCCAGAAACAGAGGGATTCTAATGTCTACTGAAATAGCCAGCTCTTGCAGTTTCTTCCCTCCCTGCTTCTCTGTTCCACTTATGGTACAGCAGAATACAACTTGAAACCAACAGAGATACACAAGTAATATACAGTTTCTTTGTTAAGTCTGATTCCCTTTGATATAGATGACCTTGGAACTCTATTCTTATATGCCAGCCTATTTCAGTAGTAGGTTTTTGCAGACTAGGGATTCTGGACGGAAATCCTAAAACTCAGTACTGAGACATGTAGTAATTCCATTTTAATCACTACATCTGAAAGAGTCTATAGAATCACACATAGTGACAGCTTTAGCTTCTCAGTTATTTGGACAATAACACAGAGTTAATCCTTAAACAATTTTCCAAATAACATCAGTGTGGGATGATTTGTTGGGGAGCAAGACTGTCCTCTACGGCATTCTTGACATGCTGGTAGAATTCACCAGCTGAAACCACATGAAGGTCAGAAATGACAAATATAAAGTCCTGTACTTGGGACAAACCCAAACCCTTGCAATAACACAATCTGGAGAGTGATCACAATCTGGGGAATGTCACAATTCTGCAGAAAAGGACCTAAGTGTCCTCCTGGAAAAACCAAACATGAATCAGACATGCAGCCTTATGACAACAAAGAGTGATCAGACACTGGGCTACGCCAGACTGCAGCCAGCAGACTGAGGGAAGTGAATCTTCCTTCTATTCAGCTCTCATGAGGTCTCATTGAGTGCAGTGGGTCCAGATTTGGGCTCCTCAGTATTAGACAGGCATGTACAGACTGAAATGAAGTGAACAGGAGGCCACTAACACACTTGTGGGGACCCAGTATGTTAAGAGTGGGATTTGCTTAAGCTGGAAGAAAGATGACCAAGGGATCTGTCGTCTTCCACTACCTAAAGGGAAGTTACGACTAGGACAGAAGCCAGACCCATCTCAGAGGTGCACAGTGAAAAGACAAGAAGCAACAGCCACACAACTGATGCACAACTATAACAAGGGAAATTCCAGTGGTACAGAAAGAAGAAAATCTTCACCATGGGAGTGACAAAGCAGAGTCACAGGCATCCACAGAGGCTATAGAGTCTTCACCTTAGATATTTCCAAAACTGGGCAAGGCCTAAGCAGCCTGACTTAGCTTTGAAGTCAGCCCTGCTTTGAGGAGAAGGCTGAACTAGAAGATGACTAAAATGCCTTTCATCACACATTTTTCTGGCACTCACTTTATCTTGATGGTATTAAGAGTGTAGTTGATTAAAGCATTTAAGATGATAAATTGCACTTTCAAAGGACAGCCTTCCATGCTTATCCAGAGCATTTGACTCAGACTGCTTCACTCTGAATGAAGGAAAATTTCCAAAGAGAAGTATCTGTTCTAGTTTCAGGTTATTATTATTTTTCTGTAACACATACTGTAACAAAAATTTAAATTGTTCCTGTAAAATTAAAACCAAGGAACAGTTTTAAAACAGAATTCATTTTTACCCAGTTATCTGGAAAGTATTTATCCACTATCTCTCTCATTTTTGCTTGTTGAGTGTGAAGAATAGAAGGGTCAAAATACAGTATCACATAGAGCATAGCAGCCTGAGTAGCCAGGGCGGTGCTGCGGTGTTCTGGTAATGGATACGCTGAAACCTAGAAAAAGTAACAAAACAAAGCTGAACATAATACGGAGCATCCTAAACCCTCTGAAAATATTATGGTCCACATTAAAGAGTGCAGTTTATAGATAAAATGAGGCAAGAAGCATATTTAGGTAAGCTGGACATGCTTACACATGCAGCATATTTACCAGATGCATTTCCAGACTGTAAAAGTTGACTTTGTAGATATCTGTTACTTTTAACATGTTACAATAAGATTTTACTGTGCCATAAATGAGTCAAATAAGACATGTCAATAAGACATGGCCAATCATAAGACATTAAGCAAAAATGTTGTTTTTTACTAAAAGGCTGCCCAAGCACCGCAGCAAATTGCCCAGAGAGGTTCTGTGGTTTGTACCTCTGGAGATACTCAAAATCCAACTGGATTCTGCCTGGTGCAACCTGCTCCAACTGATCCAGCTTGTGCCAGGAGGTTGGACTAGCTGATCTCAAGAGTCCTTACAACCTCTATCATTTATTTTTTTCTGGGCTTCATGATTAAGTAATTAACCTGAGAATCAATTTGATATTCCCCTTTAGAGCCCTCTTTTATCTCAGGGTGACTTACCTGGTTGTAAATGTCATCTGACCGCAAGCGGCCGATAACCATGCTAATGAATGTTTCACTAATGGGAACCCTGCTGAAGTAACTCTCGGGGTAGTTTGGAGGTCTTTTAGCTCCAGGTTGGCTCAAGTATCCAGTGCTTCGAAGCAATTTACAAATATCATCTAAATTGGAATCAGCAGAGGATCGGGCTGCACTGTTTTACAAAAAAAGAGGAACAAAAATATGAGCTATATGACCTAATAATTTCCTTTTTTCCCACCCCTTGTAACCATGGCCTTCTCACAAGAAAATTAACAAATACTAAAGTCTAGGAGATTTTTGATTGTTTATTCCATTAATATAATGGTCATCATGTTATAGGACACTGATAAATGTCCATACTGAAATTCCAGATAAGCAGACAAAAGCGCAAACAGAAAATTGAACTCAGGAACAAAAAGGAGCTTTATATTCAGAGAGAAATTTGTTCCTTTTTTTTCCTTTTTTTTTAAATTTTCATTTTTTTCCTCACCATTTCTGAATTCCCCTTTTCAATTCACTTCTGCATTCCAGAATTAAAGAATCTCTCATTATATACAGGGAGGCATAAACATAGCCAAAGCAGCATTTTATATGTGTGGAATGATTTTCACTGATACCCTTTAAGACCCCAGCCGTTATACCCTGATGCTGTCAACCCAGCCTGTAAAACTCGTAACTGATTGTACCTAATCAAGCACTGTAACTACAAGAAGTCTGACTTGCAATACATTTTTTACCTAGTCAGGACTTTTCAGAAAGTTGCCTTGCACATTTGGGAACCTGTGACACTTTCATAGCTGGCACTTGCAGCCTAAAAGCTTTAGCTGAAAGTTTGCTCGTGGACTTAAAATGTCTGTTGTAACAGAATGAAAAACCTGGTGCTCATTTTGCAGCTGAACCTGCAAACACAGCTAAAGCAAGAAGTTCTAAGGATATTCAAAGAGCTCTGCTCAATTATCTGTACAAAGTCAGTTGATGAAAAAGGTGTAAATATTTCCATTTATCTTAATTCAATAACCTAGGTTACTGAACATACTGCATGTTGTATCTACCCAGCCTTGAGTGCTTCTGCGCACCTACATACACTACCTGTATCTGTAGTAGGAAACCAACATTCTTTCTCTGACTTCTCCTTCAATCTTCTGGTCAATGACCAGTAGCATGACTCCATATAAATAGAGGGCTTCACACTGTTCAGAAAGAGAAAGAACGAAGGAAGAAAATCACATAAACATGATTTTGTAGCAACATTTAAAGAAAAACATGTATTGGCAAACTAACCCAATGTCAACTATGTAGTCAACACAACATGAAAAATGGCAGGCTGAGGATTTTTGCTCTTTTTCCTCCTTGAAGTGAGTCACAGCACTTCCATGCATTTGGTAAACTTAAATTTTTGTCTAGTTTGGCACTTACTGAGTGGGTTAATTTTCTACTATTACAAAACTAGCCAATACTTACTAAAAGCTGTTTTCCATCTTCATTAAGGAGGACGGTTTCTAATGTTTGCTGAATGTAAATTCCTTCATTGAGGTCATCTAAGTATCTAGGATTGTGACAAAAAGTTTGGTCATTGTTCTGCTCTCAAACCGTGTATCCTCAGAACCCAACTGTTCAGTTTGCTCTGAAAGACCACAGACGCATCTGAACATTTCCCTAGTACAAGCAGCATGGAGATTTTCAGACAAAGAAGAAGAGAGGCTCTACTATAAAATGAAAGACTGAAATCTCTAGCTAGTGCCAACCAGTTGGCAAAGGTCTCCTTCCAGATCCTGATGGTGTACGTGAAAGACACTGAATGATATCTGCTAGCTTGCAGCTCATCCTCTTAATCTTGTCATGAATGGATAACAGCCTGGGAAGGCTGCCATACAATAATTTAGTAAAACTGTCATATTTTCAAGTTACCTCAAAATATCTCCTGGGAATACCATAAATTGATCTCCACCTCAGTTTGGAAGGCAGAACTAGAAACAGAGTATGTTCACCTTAATTAACACAAGATTTATTCCTATTAAAGGATTTTCCAGTAACACTACCTATTAATAAGTAATACCAAATATTTAATCTTCTCGTATAACATCAATAATAAAACCAGTTCTCATGTCTAAGATTCTCAGGAACTTTTTCTTAGAGCATTTCATGAACATTTCATTTTGTTTTTTATAGGTCAGAGCAGTGTACTTGACAATATGGCAACTCCACCGAAAAATTAAGTTCAGGAAAATAATGCCAATGGAAGTTAAAGAAAAAGAACCCTACCTGATATTCTGTTTTGCAAGACCACCAAAAAATTAGCTTATTAATATGGATTCTCCTTTTATTAAAAAAAATCTTCAGGACAATCTCCAAGATAAACTAACTCAAGTTTACAGCTGAGGAAATGAGGTAGAGGGGTCAAATGTTTTCAAGTCATATATTAAGCTGGTAAGGAACTGTTGGAGTAAAAGTTAGTGTTCCCTCCAGCAATCCAGGTTTCCTAGTGCACATGAACATGCTTCAACAGTGGGTCTCTACAGAAAAAGCTTCTCATCAATAACACAAATACCAGTAATCTAGTTTCGAAAATCCATACGTATTTAAAATACCATACCTGTTTAAATCTACAATGTATTTATGTACACTCTGAAAAGCTAAATAAAATCTCGTCAAAATTTCAATGTTGTTTTCACGGAATTCTTCATCTAAATCCAGTAACTCGGGCTTGGCTTCCAGTTTGCCTTCACACGTTTCAGGCCCCTGAAAAAAGAAACTCATCTTTAGAGACCGAACTTGGCTTCAATCTCCACTTGACTTCCCTTCGGTAGGACACAGATCATGTACGACAACCCCTGTGTACAAACCAGAGTTAACATTTCTTACCTAAACAAGGATCTGCAGCTTTCCAACCTACTGTATAGTTAAATACTGATTCCATAAAGATGAGTTTTACACACTGTTACAATCTGCACCTGAAATTTACAACTCTTACTACAGTAAAATTGAATTAAATTTTAGAAGTCCCTCCCTTGTTTTATTATTACCATTTCTTGTATTGTACAATCCAAATAAAGTCAGATTAGATAGTCTCTGTAGTTCCTCTTTAATCATGCTGGAAAATGACAGAGGGAACCTGGTACTGCAAGCTTAATTTTGAAAGGGAAATAAGGGCTTTCCACGGATACTTCTCCTTGACTTATATATTTATTTATTCAGTCCGTGTGACAAGTCCAGTGAAAAAACAATTACAGCACTGTCAGACAGGAAAGCAGATAGCAGTTTTCATGGCTGCAAAGAATAAGCTACAGATTAACAGAAGAAAGATGGGCATACTGCCCATGGCACTGCTCAACAACCAACCACGCAGGCTCAGAACCTGCTGGTGGAAGTATAATTTAGTGGTCCTGCAGGGATTACTACTACTATTACTACTACTACTACTACTACTACTACTACTACTACTACTATTACCACCCTAGAATCCAATACTCACATTTTATATAATCGGTATCTATCAAAGTTCACAGGCCAGATGACTCATCATACATTTTGGAAGATGTAGTATTAATAAACACAACAGTCAGGAATGTGTTTATTAACAACCTGAAGCATCCTCATGTGGGACAGCAATGCTTTAAGGAGAAGTTTAACAATAAAAGGATTTACCTTAAAATAACTGAAATCAAATATGATATCCCCGTACTTCTGTTGATCAGCTTTGTCTTTTAGCCTGAAAACACCAGGAATAAATTCAGAAAGTCTCAGAAGTTCTGCAATGATGGCATTTCCACAGGAAACAATCCGAAGAATTGCCTGACCACAGAGGTTGTTTTCAGCCAGAAAATCCACCATTGTGGAGGTGGATGTGACAGAGCAGCAGAAGTACTGCAGTCTGATTATAATCCTTACTCTTTAGGTTACTGGAAGCAGAAAGCTTGATGAAGAAACGAGCTGCGCCATTAATAACCTGTAAAAACAAACACACACATTTAGACTGGTTTGTATTAATGTTTTTGATAGTTTAATTTGTGGATATTTAAGCACACTCTCCAATCTTTCAATTTACGAAATCTAAATTATCCACAGCTTTGTAAAATGAAAGAAATGCACTGAATTCATTTTCAGCACTTACACTGCGTTTGAGAAGTGACCTGTGTGAGCAGGCAGGGGAAATGTGATCTTTTATACCAAGAAAGTTGAAGAACACTATTGAAGAATGACAGTCACAAATACCGAAGCAATTGTGACTACGCGAGGAGCAGGGCGCAAGGAGAACAAAACCACTTCACAAAATGTGTTTTTAAGAGCCACTTTAAAAATACAACCAACGTGACTATAATCGCATTTAACAATAAAGAAAACTTTCATAGCAAGTGGAAATGTCACAGCTCCGTTCCTTTTTTTACTGCTGAAGGACGAGCTTCCATGCTGTGGTTGCATTTCCTGGTCAGTTTTATTCGTTCACACGATTCCTGCGGGATACTGCGTGCAGCACCAAAAATAAGCGCCTGTGCTTCAGAAACGTTTATGGAAAGTTATGACCAGGCTTGACTTTTCACCAAAAACCTTCCGAACCACTGCAATAAATTTAAGATGACAGTGAGCTCTCCCAAAACAGTTCTGACCCAGAACGAGCGCCCGGAGCCCTCCCAGGTCCCCAGTGCTGCCGCGGGCTCTGCTCCACAGCGGGCCCCAGACCAGCTGCGGCCCCACGGGCTCCGAACCCCATCCGGTCCGGTCCCCTCCCGTCCCGCACCGTCCCGCTCCGGCACCGCCGAACCCACGGTCTGCACTCAGGCGGCCCCGCTCCCACAACGGCTCCCACCCGCCCGGCCCGGCGCGCTCACCCTGCCCCGGCAGTGCCTGCAGCGGGGACGGCGGCGGGCAGAGAGGGATGGAGGGAGGGTGGGAAGGATGGGAGGGAGGCGGCGGCGCTCCCTACGACGTCGCCGAGCCCTACCATCACATGACGGCGCCGGCTGATGAGGCGATTCCGCCTGCCCCGGTGCTCGGCGCTGCCGCCTGCCTGCCTCTATCGCCGGGAGAGTGGCCTGGGACCGCCCCCGGGACAGACGCACTCGCAGGCGGCGGGGACGAGGTGAGCAGCGGCCGCTGGCGAGGGTGGCTGTCCCCGTCAGCCCCGTCCCCTCCGCGGGCGAGGGCAGCGCTCCCGGCCGGGGCGCGGGAGTGGCGGCGGGACGAGTGCGGGGCCGTGTCCCTCCGTGCGGGACTGAGCGGGCTGCCCGGCCTGCCCGGACCGGCTCAGGCGGCGAGGGGGCCTGGGAGAGCGGAGCTTCCTGCTCGGCGAGTCCCTTCCCGACTCCCGTGCAGGGAAGGGTTGTCTCCCTATGGCAGCTGATCACCGAGTGTGCCTGGGGTTAGGCACTGATCCTGGTGCACGGAGAGCACTTGTCACCTGTACTGCTGGTGTTACAGAAGCAAATAATTTTTGTTTTCTTATTTCTGCTTCATAGTTTGAGATATTGAAGCATAGAAAGTTTAGGTCATTTCCTCAAATATTTGAAATAAGGAACAGAATAGAAACTGTAAGATTTTTTTTTTGGTTCTTCATCCTGTCTGGACCATTTGATCACTTGTTGAAACGAAAACAATAGCCTCGATAGTCTCCCATTCAGCACTGAGTTTGCTGGTTGTGTTTTCCAGAAGTGAGGGGGCTGGGGGTTGCAAATGATAAGTGCTTTGATACACCCATTGAAGACTTTCCTGGCAGAAAAGAGTGCATTAAAAACACTGCGGTGAAGAATTCCAGTGAGGAATGTGGCCCTCCCTTGGAAGGTAGAATGGAAGCTGAAGTTGAAGAATTCACTTAGAAAGTTCAAGAGTGAAATCTTTGCCTTGGGATCTATAGGAAACCTGAGGAACAGCTGACTGGCTCAAAACAGCCGGGTGGGAAATGGTGGGGGAGCAGGGCCTGTAAGCCCCGAAGTGGCAGAGCATAGAAGACAGGAGGACAGCAGCACGTGTGCCAAGCACACTCCACTGCCAGGGGTTCAGAAGCTGCTGAGACAATGCTGGATCCTGGGGTGGTGACCATCTGCCTTTCTCTCTCCATTTGCTTTCTCTTTCTCTCTCTGGTGTTCTTCTCATACCTTCTTCTCAAAATATGTTGTAAGCCGGACCAAAAAATTTCCAGTGTCTTCTTGTGTCTGGAGAAGTTAAAGTTTGCTGACCTGAAGTTTGGGAAGTGCCTTATTTTGTCTGGATGGTTTAGAATTTGCCAAGTACCTTACTCTACTTGAATGTTCTAAAGTTTGCAAGTAAAAGTTATTGAGTCTCCTGAGAATTTGGTTGTTTTTCCCATGCACTGCCCAGGCTATATCCCACTACCTTCCCCTGAACTTGTAAAGCAGGCTGGGACATTACAGGATTGTTACTAGTTTCTAAGAAAAATAATCTTTTATTAGAAAAAAAAAAAAAAAAGGAAAACTCATCCAAAAGAAATTACTTTGCAAAAGACAGATTGAGATGAAACTACCAATGCAATGATATGATTTAATATCATAACCAGTAACTTCTGCTCCTGTGCAGTTTGCTCATGAGAATGAAGAAGCCTTTTTAACTTCTCACTGTTGTTTTTTTTTCAGATTCCTGCTTTCACAGTTTCCAAAAGAAATTTCAGCAGGCTTTCTCAGTGAGATTTACCAAGTTCAAGAGAGGAATTAGGCTCTCTCTGTTAACTTTGATATGCAAAATGGGCTCAGAAAGACAAAGCTGCTAACATGATTTTATGTGACTATTCAATAATGTATGTTTGGATCACAGAGGTTCTATACAAACAGTCTTGGTAAGATGGCAAACAAGTATGTTAAAAAAAAGTAAAATAATATACTAGCTGAAGTAATTTGTTATTAAATCTTCAAGAGCATCCTTTTTCTTTGCTTTCAGGGAGTTCTATAAGGAACTTTTCCGTTGTCATCTGTTGTCAGTTTGACAGCCTCTAAAGATCTCTAATGATAGCAGTCACAGTCTTCTGTCAGGGAGAGCATGAGCTGACATAACTAGAGCTGTACTTTAAGCCTGCTGCATCTGTGGAAAGATGCACCTTTAGAAGGCGATAGGAAGGCAAATTTGCATGTAATTAAGAAGTTCAATTTGTGGTGAGGTTGAACTGTTGTTAAAATGTTGCTGGAAGCACATTACCTAAAGATTGTGTAGTAGAAGATAGTATTGACTGGCCGAGCACATTTTATAAATGGAAAAAAAGAAAAAGATAGGAAATAAGCATTCAGAGACAGCATGTATTCAGGTCTCGTAGTCTGCATGATACTGGTGAGGAATGTGGCAATGTTGTTCAGGTTAAGGGAAGCACAAGGTGTAGTTCTGGAGTCTCAGGGAAAGCAGTAGAGGGAGATACAGCCTTAGGTATACAAAACTTGGGAAGAGCATTGTACTTTCTATTGAGATGTTTTCCAGATTGCTGTTGGATTATAGCCTGTCACAGGCTGTTGTTGATAGAAGAACTCTTCCCCTTCTGGTATACCCCAAATTTGTTTGTGGATTCTGCTCTCTATCTCTCCCAATAGCATCTCAATATAGTCCTTGAACATACTAGTTACTCTTTACGTGGACTAATGCAGTATTTCTGTCTATCTAAGAGTTCTGCTTTGTTGTGTTTATTTTTCTTTTTTTTTTGGTGTATCTAAACCTGAAGCAGAATTTTTCTAATCTGAATCCTGAAGTATAAAATTCTGCACACCAGGTTCATGTTTCTCACAGTAGCTGCATGTTGTCTGAGTGGGTTATGGCAAAGCATGAAGAAGTAAGAGCAGAAATTGGGGATTTTTGAGAAGAAACCAATGTATATGAGCAGGGTGATAGGCACAGCATAAGCAAAAACACTGTCTTGGTTTGAAAGACAGGTGTCTGCTAAGGAAGGCAGGAGCCTCCCTTGAAACGAGAAAAAATAAAAATGCAACCCCCTTCCCTCCGAATTATTATAATTTTGAAATTAGGGGCTTTCAGGCAAAGATATGAGGAATAGGAATAACAGTTCTTTACTACTATATATATATATATATGTATAACAAGGCACACAAACAACAATAACTATGACAGTAACAGCAAACAGAACCAGTAACCCACTGCCAGCCCCCTCGGCTCCAGGCTCTTTCCCCGTTGGTGCAGTTACGGTCACAGCCGGCAGCGGCGCTGGCAGCTCCCGGTGAGCAGGGCGGGTGCGGTGGTTCCCCCTGGGCAGGCGATCCTGGTGCCTGGCCGGACCCTCGGGAACAGCAGGCTGGAACAGCAGGGANACTCAAAGGTTCTATTAATGACAGAGCAGCTAATCCCCATGAGGGTGTAGGTTGTGGGTGTGTATTGCAAAGCCAAAGGGAGGTAAGGCAGATAAACAATGGTACCTGTGTGACTTTATTTTGTGCTAGTGGAATGTGGGTACCAAAAGTTCATAACATCTTTGGCAGAAGTAGGGAGCATTTTTAAGACAGGCTTTTATTTAAAAATGTTGCTAGATGTTTTACCACCACGTACGTTCTTAGTAGAGTGGCCCTTTGTTAGATTATTTTTTCCAAGGGCCAACTGTTGGTGAAGCTAAATTGAATGTGAGAAATCGTATTTCTTTCTAGCCTAATTGATAATATAGAACCCAGACAGGTTCTATAAAACTCAGACAGGTTTTTGGGCATGTGGGCTTCTTTGGATCTTCCTCTGGATTGTAAATAGAGCAGTAGTTTTCAAGCAGACATAATTGTGGAGTTTGATCTTCGCTGTGGTTTAGCAGTAGGAATGAGCAGATGAAAACTGCCAGTTGCTTTTAGTGGTGTAGTTTTGCTTAATACTGAATAGGAGGTGAATTGAAAACCTGTGATGAATTGCACTTTCACTGAAATTACTGACATCTAGGGAGCTTTCATCCCTGCTCCCTAATGTTTCAGTAGTTCTGTTGACACTGCTTTATGGTTAGCTATCTATTAGGACTTACATTTTCTCTCTCAAATTCTCTGTGTGTAAACTGCTTTTAATATGTTCTCCCCGTTATTTCTAGGGTAATGATTTCAAGATGTCAGGTGGTCCAAGAATCTCATTCAATGCAATTGATTCTGCTCTTGCTTCTTTGAAAAACTGCCAGTCTTACATCAACTCTGGAATGGATGTGGCTACTCAGGTTGCTCTTGACCTTGTGGAAAGTTTCAGTAAGTATATTCTCTCTTGTATTGTGTCCTGAATCTGGCAGATGAGTCCTAGACCTATGTATTTTGACTTAGTTACTGTTAATATCTGTTCTTATTATAGGAGTTGTAGCTCTTCTGGCTTGGCCAGGGTGTTTTCATTATAATCATTTCACTTAAATTAAAGATTTCATTTCAATGATAAATTCAGTGAAAATGTAAATACCAGGAAAACATTGTCCCTGCTTTTGTAACACCCAAGGCTAATTGTGTTCCAGTGGTTGTTACCCTACAGCTTTGTAGAAACTTTAACATTGCTGAATGAGATGGAGAAGGCCCCTTACGTGGGTGAATAAAATGAGTTTTCATTCTTATACTGCTTCTTCGTGTGTGTTTTATTTGACATTTAGGGCAAAATATATTAAAATAATGCTAAGGATTTTGAATACGAAGCTTGAGACACCAGTTAGGGGATGCAGTTTTTAAAATGCCATCTCTCCTGAAAATCAGGCCTTTTTTAGGGTGCTTCAGTTTGGGCATTTACAAAGTGGGGTACTTTAAATCTATAATTACTGCTAACAGTCTTGTCATTGCTATTTCACAATAAAAGGGGCACTGCAAAAGACACTGAACTTTTCAAAAACAAACATTAGCTGACTCATTTCCTGTCACATCTTAGATCTGTGATAATGTTTTCACTAGGAAAAAATAAAAACTTTAAAGCTCCAAACCCCTGATAGTTTTAATAAAGAGCAGAGAGTGGAGAACAAGAATCTTCTGAAAGAAAAGCTCTGCTGTTCCTTATAAATCTTGCATTCACCTGAGCCAAGTATTATGTACAATCAAGATGAATGTTTTTCTCATTGTCTAGTGTGATAGTTCTCTCTCCTTTGACCTTTTATCCATACTGCTCTCAGAGACAATTGACATGTCATTTCTAGCAGGTGGAGAAAATGGAAAGCTCATCTGAACAGTCAGCTGGGGATTCCCTTTGACATAAAACTCATGTAACCAGTTCCATTTCCCCTCTGCTTTAGCAGTCACCATCTCTCCTACTTTGTCATAAGCAATGCATGGAAACACATTGAATGTATTGAATTCTTTCATCCCCAAGACCACAGAAGTTAATTATTTATACAAAAGTTAAAAGCTTTTATCAATTCCACTTTTACTAGAAGCTCCTGTTGCATTCCTATTGGGAATGTAAAGCAACTTAACCTCAACCGTGCAGGTTTGCAGGTGTAAGTCTGTGCCTTGTACTCCTAGGAAATGTCTCTTCCTAATTTACCTGCTTCTGACACATTAGTCTTTAATTACAAACTTGAAATTATTTTGTTCATTTTAACTCAGTAACCAAAAGGACCATTTTTAGCATTCTATCCCGAGAGGAGGAGATTACTCCTGATTAAATACCTGGTTACAGTTAAGTTACATCATGTGACTGGAAAACAGCTCTTACCTAGACCATAGCACATTTTATTTTAGCAGAGGCAACTTTCCTGTTGAATCATGGTTATAAAATTATCAAGTATGATCTATTATCATAGTCCATCCCATTGCTCTACAGAGAAGGTATTCCAGATTTGTAGGATTTGTAGGTCATACTTCTTTGGTCTGGTGTTCCAGAATTACGTTTTTACTTACGACAGTTGTCTTCTTCACTCTTACACCTTTCCTTGCAGATGTAGGTACATGGAATAAACAAATAGCGAAGGTTGTCACTTTTACAGGGTTTTGTTTTCATTCCCCTGACTACTCTGCTTGGACTTCCAAGATCTTGTGTTCCTTACAGAATGCCATCAGGAGAGATAACAGGTTTCTGTGGCATGACATGCTTTGCTGAACTCTCAGTGTTTTAGAATTAGCATCATCTGATCTGCTGGACTTGACTGTTCAGCTCTTACCTCCAGCTCATATGTGGCAATTTCTGTTTCTAGAGCTATTGCTCATCTATCCTACTTTGCCTTCGTGTTCTGAGGCAAAATACTAATTTAATTTTGAGACAGAATTAGATAATATATTTCTGTGTTCTTCTTCCTGTCTCATTTGCAGTTTGCTTTAATTTCCTTTGTGAAATCTAACTGTCCAGCTTCTGACAGGTTTCATTGCCAGGCTTTGTGGAAGCAAGGAATTCTGTTGCAACTGTTTATTTTATTTTATGAGTACTTTTTCTGTGGATGTATTTTGTTCCTTTGGTCTTTCATATTGGACAATGCTGTTTTTTGTGAATAGTAACAAAATTTTTCATAGCAAGTACATGAGAAAAGTTACATTTGCTTCATAAATAACTGAAAAGACAACAAAGTTAGTTCAGTGAGTGATTTTTTTCTCTCTTAATTCCTATTCTTCACATACCAAATTCTAAAAACATTTACTTTTAAGTGTGTTTATTAAATGTTTATTTTATTCTACTCCTGTATAGCTTTATGAAAAGAAATTACTTGTGTTAAATATTTGGGCCAGGCATGGCTCATATTTGAACTTGTACAATCTTTAGAAAAATAAGGCTATTTATTATTAATAAGGCTATTGTTATTAATAGCTACCTATGTGCAGAATAATTTTAGTGTATCTGATTCTGAAAACCTTTTATTTTTTAAGGGATATTATTGATGTCCATGAAGTTAAATTATTCATTAAGATCTCCCTGCCAAATGAGAACCTGCTGACTTTCAACATTGAACATTGGTGTTGTGAGCATGTGCTGGCAAATTTTAAAAGATCCTGTAAGCAGTTAAGGATCTGTATCTAGAGGTGAAAACTAGTTTCAGAAAACTGAATGTGAAGGGGAAACAGCCAGTTTAACAACTCATTTTATTTAATGAATGAAAAAGAAAGATAAATCTTTTGTCCTTCTCAGTCTTTCTGCTGATAATCTTTTAGATACTGACATTCTCTAACGGTTGTATTTTTCTCTTCTTTAAAGTACACTGTTGCTGTATAGAAGCATTTTGAAAAGTTACTATATAAATAAATGATGTAACAAAAAACCAGACTGTGTACAGTTGGTTTCAGTATGTCCTGCCTATGCTCAAAATACTCTTGGATGTTCTGTGGCCCAGCCTGGTAAAATACTGAAGGAAAGGACACACTGATACTCATGAGTGGCCCACAACCTTCTGAGGGTCTGTATATTTTAAAGCTAAAGTGTGTGCTTATATCCTTTGCTGGATTGGAGTCCTAATAAGATTTAAGAATATGAAGATGACACTGTTACATCAGTTATAATGCAAGTAAAATCATCTCAGTTCTACCATAATTTGCGTCTTCCTAAATCTTGCCTCATTCTGGTTTTGAGCTTTAGTAGTGTGGTTGCAGAACGAGAATTCATTAAGTCACTTGTCACAAGTACTTGTTTGGCAACCTCTCTGAATTGTAATGCTCTGAGTATTGAACTTTAAGGCCCGTGTTGACGCCTCTGCACACAGAGGAACAGCTGTTAGCAGTGCTGATTTAACTTCTCTTGGTTGCTGAACTGTCTTTACTTAACTACTTGAAGTAGTTTTGTAGATTTAGAAAGCACTGATGGACATCCGTGTCAAATACTTGAACGATAAGTTTTATTCTCTGTTTTTGGAATTAGTGAAACCTGCAATGCACTGTTGACTGATGTGCTGATTATGGTACAAATATGCTGGCCCAGGATAGATCTGGCATATCCATGACAGACATCCATTCCCAGCTTTGCTCAGGGTTTTTGGATGTAAATTTGGTCAGCTCGCTGAGGATGGCAGTTCCGGGTGACTCTTCATGAGAAAGCAGCAGAACTTTCTCAAGAGTATGGGATTGTAAAGTATGGAGAGCTGTGGATATTGGAACGAAGAAATCTAACTCATGGTTATCTCCAGGCTTCCAGTCCAGCAGCTGCTCTTTAGATGAGGTGTTGCTTTTGTCTGGGCTGGAGGAGAGTGTCCAAGCTGGGAGGATTGTCCAGTACAAATGGGAAATAACTGGGAGGTCTGGAGAGTATGCTAACTACAGACAAGATAAGAATTTCTTAGCATAAAACTTTTGAAAAGCATTTTAAAGAGTGAACAGCTAGAGTTTTGTCTAATTAGCTGGATGGGTTTTCTAGTAGAAAGCAAGATGCTTCCTTGATGTCTGGGACTTTCTTCCAACCACACATCACATTCCCACTATGAAGTGTAGAGGCCCTGAAGTGTGGAGTAGCTGTTTGGGAAGCAGTTACTGCAGGTGAATTATAATCTTGCTTGAGGAAAAAGAAAAGAGCTACTTTTTCTTCAAAAACATGCCCAAAATGTCATGGTCAACTGCTGCCCATGGCTGTTTGCCATGTGTGTTACATATCAGAGATCTTCCTGTAGCACAATCAGGATCTGCTTGAGAATTGCTCCTCTTTTCTTAGCATCCTTTGAAGGGTTTTTCTGCTCACCACTATGTACAGAACATGCTCAGGGGTCTTAAAAGTGTTAGTGATATGATTCTTTGGCATGTTCCCCAGATTAAGTTAGAGTTACAGCTCTGGCTTTTCCTTATTGTGTGCTCATTGCATAACCTGCTCCTTCTGCCAGCAGAGTTTACCTCAGTTCTGTCTGCTTATCCTATTTGTGTGTTCCCCTTGTCCCAGGGCTGCCTCTGCACTTTCCTTCATGTGTACTGCATTGCATCTCAGATGTGCAATGTCCTCCTTTTCTGACTGCTTTCTCATCTCCAGATTGATTGAGATCCACTTGTGTCATCATGCCTGTTCAATACTAGCTAAACAGTAGTTGGTAATGTAGGATCTGTCCATGTGGATTTAACCCTGTGAGATTACCCACATTACTTTGATTTATCTCAGTGCTCACTTAAAATGGTTTTAACAAAAACAGCTCTAAATGTTGCTGAGGGTTGTTGACATAGGAAGAAGTGTGAAGCATACAGACATGGTCGTTAGCCTTGTTGTATGAAATTATTGCCAGCCTTTTGATAGACAGCTGGACGAGTTTATATGGAATATCCACTATTCTTTGCAGTGACTTTCTAAACCCATTGCAGCAGCCTAAACCAGTCCCACTTGAAGATTCTAAGTTTGTTCATCCTTGAGAGAGGGACCCTTTCCATGTAAGTTTCTCTGTCATTGACCTAAAGCTTCTACTTGGAATGGTATAAACTCCAGTGTAAAAATGGACTCTGTGGCTGTGTTTGAATATCAGATGATTTCGTTAATTTGTTTTCTTTGTTCTTTTTTTTCTTCCCTAGCTTATTTTTCCTTGGAAATTCAAATGCAGGATTCCTGCAGTATCGTACCATAACATGAATCTTGACGTTGACAAAGTTCTTGTGCATGAATGACTATGATGTGATTATTTGGAATCCAGAAATTAACCTGCTGACACCTGTGCTTCTAAAATGTTTATGGTCTCTTAGTTTCCATGCTGTTAGAAATCACTGTGCTTCATAGAAATAATCCAAACATAAGGTACTTGTCCTGAGAACAGGCTGTAGCATCTAGGTTGGAATGACACTTTGCAACTTGCTTGAGGAAGAGGTGTGAGCATGAAGGTCCTCTGACTGAGGAAATGAGCAGGATAAACTTTGCCTTGCTGCCCTGTTCTCGTCCAGGCAAGATAAGCCATGTCAAGATGTTTCCTTGCACCTCCTGCCTTCCATCACATACAAACGGGGGTTTGGCAAGTCTCCACCTCACAGTGGCCTCATAATGGTCAGAGCTGTGGCCTCTGTTGCAGGGACTCTTCATGAGAAATCAGACCCTGGTTTTCACTTTTAAGTCCATATTATCTGTGAAGGTGCTAATGAGAAGAAAGTAGCAAACAGTTGTATGTGCACTGCAGGAATACAGTTTTTTTCTTATTGGAGAACCTAAGTGTAGATTTTCTGTTTTCTTGTTGGAGAATGTAAGTCTAGAATGTCAAAGTCCATCCTGAAGATAAATGGCTTTTCACTGACAGTTGCTATACAGAAATGTTTTCTAGTTATGAGAAGGTACAGTAGAAAATGAAGAGAGGCCAATGATGCATAAAGTTCATCCTTCTGTGTTGGCCTCTGTCAGATGCTTCCTGTGAAGCTGCAAGAATTTCCTCATGGTACCATGCTGCTCACAGAGGAAGTTTTATTCTAACCCCAGGTTTTTCTCTGCCAGAAGCTGTTCACTGGTCTGCTTTATTGCTACACCAATGTCTGTGGTGCTAATTGGTGACATGCACAAACTCAGTGTAGGCACCAAAATTACATCTTTCTTCTTGGGGTATTTTCCTGTTGTCTAAAGTAAGCTTGTATTTTGTGGTATGGGAAATAAAATGTTCCAGATTCTGTTTTTCAAAAATACTAATTTTGCTTTCCTTCAAATCTCTCGCTTAAGATTAATCAATTTAGGAAAGATGTGCTCTTAATCTTGACTTATCCTTCTCTTCTACTGTGCTGTGCTTCTTGTATTGTTTTACAGGTATTTAACCTTTCAACTAACAATAAGAAAGATGTTTTCTTGAAGTAGGTAGATACATGGTGTAACACCTGGAGTATTTGTTCAAGTAATTTTATTCTTTGAAACAAGAAAGACTGGTTGAGTTCTTGTGAAATGCTTTTCTGAAAACAAAAAAGTTACATTTCTTTGCACTATGCTCTGCAGTCAATATAAAAATTTTGAAAAGAGAGGGTTGAATTAATTTTTTGTTCTACCTCTCTTTACTTACAACGTTTATATCCAGCACTGATGAGCCCGTTGCTGGAATACACTGATTGGTTCTAGAAGCTGTTCTTCAAAGGAGCTGTCCAAAAAAGGAGAATTTGGAAATGTGCCTTGCTTCAAAATCTGGAAAAATATGACTTGTAATGAAAGACTTGTGTTCTTTTATATTTATCCAAAACCACTCTGACTGTAGTCTATAATCTTACAAAGTGGGAAGAAACAAATATGTAGTGTTGTTACTATTTCCTGGCTGTAATTTTGCCTGCAAGAACACAGTGCAGTGAGGGGAAAGCAGCTACATTAAGCTGTAATAACCCATATTAAGCAGCTACATTATTATATTAAGCAGCATGCTTTTGTTCTGATGGCTCTTTTTCAGTTTGGGTGCTCATTAAGCTGAGTGCATCCAAGTATGTTTGTTCTCAACTTTAGCGGTTCGAAGGAAAGAGAAACCCTTTAGGTGGCAGCAGAGGCTTTCCTTTTTCCTTCACCTGCTGTGGTACTCCCGAACTCACTCCTAGAATGGATATAGAGGTGTTGGTGTCATATCACTACTCCTGCATGTAGTGACAATAAAATATACATGGAGGATTCAGATTAATAGAACGAGAATTTGTATTATCAGATCAATACAGATCATTGCATTTTATACATTTATTCTTGAATATGTGAAGCTTGTATCTTGTGGTTGAACTAGAGAGTGTCATTCATAGTGAAATCCAGGCTTGATTTAAAGCTTAGCTTGCTGAATAGCTGTCCTTAGTGTGTTCTCATGGAAGGGCACTGACAGCATACGCCTGAGCAGAAGGTCAGAGCTGGGCAGTCCTGGGCATTGTCTGAACACTTATGAGTGCTCAGATGAAAACTGCACAGTTTTATTTTACAGATTTTGGTAGGTGGTATTTACATAGTGTCTGATGTCAAATACATTCATATATGTGTGTGAATATTTATTCCATTTTCTTATGTATTTTTCTAAGGCAGTGGATGATTTTCTGCCCCAAAGGTCATTGTGAGTCAGAGAGATTTGCGGTCACCTGGTGGGTTACCTCATGTACCCATAGTTACTATAAATTTCTCTGTCCTAGACCTCATAAAATCTCAGTAGTTTTCAAAATAGATCATAAGTGGGATTTAAATGCTGTGTAGACCTTTTCGGAGACCCTCTGTACACTAGTGATGTTAACCTTGAGAGAATGAGTGAGCTTACAGCTGTAAGTTACAGGCTTGAAATTGCTGGGTGAGGTTCTTTGGCCTTTGCTATGCATGAGATCAGAATAGAATGATCCTGATGGTCTGTTCCAGCTTAGAAATACTATGAAGTACTGCAGAGGTCTTGTGTGGGCTCTTTAGCACAAAGATAAATCAACCTCTTTGAACAAAAGCCAAAGAGGAATATTTTATCTGAGTAATTTACTGTATGAAAATATTCTCTGTAGTATATAAATCTGTCATTTTCTTATCATCATATTTCTGCTACAGAAATGTGGCAGTAAGAAAATACCACTAACTCCTGCTTAAATGTAGAGGCATACGGTATATATAGAAAGTAGTGTGGGCTTTGAAGAACCCGCTCTGAAGGCTTTAATTTTTATCAATTTAAGTAGATCGGTATTTAGCTTTCAGTGATCTAATTGTGTGCCTAAGTAACTGGGGAGGGAGGAGGAAACCACAAAAGTAGAAAAAACTCTGGGGTTGGCAGCACTCAGAAAGATTAAGAATATAAAGCAATTGTATTTCTTGTTTTGATTCTTTCCACTAGGAAAAGATTTATCTGGGTAAAAAGTAAGCATTGTGCTGACATGTTCTCAGTGTCTGGTCAAAACATGGAAGAAGCCCTTATGTAGACGTGATCATTCTGAAACTTCTTCTGGATCCAATAGATATAGGGCACTTTTAAAATTTTTTTTTTTCCTTTCTTTTCCTGTCTCTTTACTCGTCTCTTCAAGAATTCAAGAACTTTTTACTAGTTTTTACCTTTTTTTTTTTTTGATGCTCAAATAACTTATCTTTGTAAGTGAACATAGAATTAATTACTAGAGGTTTTTTAATAGTTTCAGATTAAAAAAAAACAAAATAAAACAACTCTGACTCATATCCAGGTTTTATGACGTGTTTTATGAAATGTACACCAATGTTATATAGCACACTGATACTCCAGTGAAGAATGAAGATTGTAATATGTACTGATTAAATTCCAGGAATTTAAAGGGGAATGCTTGCTTTTTCAGTCAGAATTGTGTGTAAGACTTTTGTGTTCCTTACTGACACTGAGAGCTATGAAAAATACTATCCTTTGGCGGATAGGCAAGGATTGGTGGTCTAAACTGGAGCTTTAAAATATTTTTAATTATGATTTTCATAGATTATTTTGTTTCCCTTCTCATTTTCTTTCCCATTTTCTCAGAAGAAGGAGGAGGAACATATAATAGCATTATATGAATGAGATAAAACAACTGAAGTACTCTTGAGTCTAATTTTTCTGAGTCCTCAAGGCTGGGACTAACTGTGCTTTCAAACTGGCATCACCGTGTGGCCTTGAGGAAGTCACTGGAGTTCACAAAACACAAGTTTCTCTTCTATAAAAAATGGTGTCAGGAGTGTTTTGGGATGATGTATGAATAGCTCAAACTTCCATGTAGGTATTCACTTCTGGTTTTGCTTATGTCATCTATGCCTGGGGAAATTATGTTACAAGAGTCTAAAAATAATGCTAATTGTCTGTAATGGTGGTAGGTGATAGGAAAAAGTAGGAGATAGGTAGCTAGGAAAAATATGTGTACAGGGGAAATAAAAGGCAACAGAAGAAGATATCATAGCAAAGATATCATCCTTGCCTTTTGTGAATTGACAAATAGGAAGTATCACAACTGTCGGTGTGATCCCACAATTACAGGTGATATGAAATGGTTTGAACCACTAAAATACAGGGCACTAAATGAAGATTTGCACTTAGATGAAGTTTATGAGTGGATCCACAACCATGTCTACAGGAGGGTAGTCTGGTATTTATTAGTGGGATAATACAATGTGAAGAGAGAAAATTTTACACCGATTTAAAAAAAGTGCTACTAGAACTACTTGTACAAAGAAAATTCACAGTGAAACCCACAGTTCAGCAACAGATCAACTGAAGAGTCCATCTTATCTCTGAATAAACAACTCAACTTTGTGTTTTCTTTCTTGTTTCAGTTTCCGGGCACTGGATCTTACATTTCTATCTGATAATCAAAGAGCCCAATATGTTCAGAAATATTCAATATGGTAGTGGTAGATCATGAACAAGTCAACTTGAGCATCTTTAGCTTCACAAGTTGAGCTACTTTAGTCAGTTTGGGTGTAAGTCCCACTTTCCAGGCATGAGTAATTTGTGTTGCTTGCTCTTTGAATTACTGAGAGAGTGTCGCGTCGGCTGGGGTTGTCCCGGCCCCCGGAGCCCCGTCGGCCCCTGGGGCGCTCAGCCGCGCGACCAGTCCGCAGGCACGAGCCACGCGCCGCGTCAGCGCGTGCCGGCGTCGGAGCGTCAAAGCCTCCGCTTGCGGTCGGTGCACGCTCCCCTGGCAGGGAGGCGCTGGTGGCAGGACCACTTAGGCACCGAGGAGTAAAGAACTGCGAGGAGGACGATCCGAGGACCACGCAAAAGGTTTTCTGACAGGGGCGGATCCCACCGGACCGACCCCTAAACACCGTGTGCAGAGGTTTTTAAGGAAGGGAAAAAAGGGGTGGTGCCCGGGACAATAGCGAATGGGGTAGAAGGTACAGGGCGGAACACTGAGACATGGGGCCAACCATGGTACAACAAGGGAGGAGACGACCAACATGCGCCAATCACTAAACATAGAAGGGATAGAAGGGTCTGGAATAAAGGAGTGGTCATTCCAGGGAGAGTGGTTTTTGAACTTGGGCTTCTCCCGTGGGGCTGCTCTCGGACCCAGGCTCCTCCACCCATTGGATGGCTGCAGGTGGATGGACAGGGGGTGGTCCCCACAGAGACCAAGATGAGCCCTCAACAGAGGAGGCTCCCATACAGGCAGTCCCAACAAGAGAGCTTATTGAAGGAAAATGCAATTAGCAGGATTTAGTCTCATGCTTGCTTGTTTAGAGTCTGTGCCTGAATTATACACTATGTGCTGTTCAAGATAGGGATGCATCTGCAAAACTGTCAGCACACAGCCCCTTCTTAAAACAAACTAAAAACCAGAACAATCCCTGTACCCCTCATAGGCTTTCAGCAAGAGTCTGACATTACTGATGAGCATCATACAGCACAACATTTTATGTAGGGCACGTAGTAACCAAGTAATTGCTGTCACTCACACTGCCCAGCCACCCTCGGGCACTGTTTATGTTAGGTTAGTTCCCAAACCGTGCAGTACGCAGCAGTTACTACTAATGACTGGGGAACTTAGGCCCTTTTTGTTATTGTTGTTTCAGTTTGGGTTTTTTTCTTGCTAATGGAGCTTTATGCCAATAAAATAAAACCAACAGCTATGAGTCTGTTAGAGCTGCTGTTACATAAAAGGATGGAAGAAAGTAAGAGGTGACCCCCAAAGACTGTGATCATTGGGAAGATAGCACTTGCACATAGAGAAAGAATCAAAAAGTAGACTAGCGAGTGCTCAGGAAAAAGAAAGTGGGAATGGGGGAACTGGATGAGAAGGAAGAGAGGGGGAGAGGAGCAAGTGGTAGAGAAATGTATAATGACGGACAAGGAAAAGTAAGAAGAAAGCCACAGCAGCAGGATTAAGCAGGACAGTATGCTGATCATTCTCTAGATGACAAAAGAGACTTCATTGCCTTCCTAATGGTGTTCCCATGTAAGCAGCTTCTGTTGTTGCCACAAAGGTGTTAGCTTTTACAAAGGGGAAGAGTAGTCTGGCATATAAGTG
Source organism: Dicrurus megarhynchus (assembly GCA_013399195.1). Taxonomy (NCBI): domain Eukaryota; kingdom Metazoa; phylum Chordata; class Aves; order Passeriformes; family Dicruridae; genus Dicrurus; species Dicrurus megarhynchus. Next base: position 77,103 of record VXAD01013538.1, read on the forward strand.
GAAGGAGGAGTGGTCTATGTGGATGAAAATGAGAAGATAGATGTGGTCATTCCCATTAGTCCCATGCTAGAGTTGTTCAGCATATGAGTGTGAACCCTTTGCCTTTTTGACCTTATCAACATATACTATAGAGTGCTCTGAAATATGCATGTGCAGTAGCACTCAATAGAAGGTGACAATCTCAAAACTGCTCCCTAAATTACATGTAATGAACTTTCCTATTAAAAAGGACTTAACAAAAGGAACCAGCTGGCTTAAGGAGAAGGTGGCACAAGAAAAGAACACAATTCAAAGAAGTGTTCACACATTAAGGAAGTAATTTTAACAGGCTTTCCCCAGACTGTAAGTGGGAATGGAATTATACATTGCATGTAAATGTCAAGTGACAATAATATCTTCTGAGTTAAATCAACCTTGCAACCTCTTCCCTATTTTTCTTCAGATGAATAAAGTTTAACTTGTGATTTCCTTACTAATCATCTTAGTAAGCAGTGGGTGAGTAGACTCTTTACTGCATGGGTAGATTAATGTGACATTTTCACAAGACTTCATTTTTTGAAGTTTATTACTTGTGGGTGTGGATCTAATTCACAGCTGTTTTTGAGAGAATTAGGTATGCCATAACTCATTCAAATTATGTATTTTCTTGATATTTTTAGATTTTATCCATGCTTTGTTAAAGGTGTGTAGTCTGGCCTGATGTCTCAAGGTAATCAAGACTTCTCTACTGAATATACTTTTGTGTACAGGCTTGGCTCAATCACTTTTGTAGAAAAACAGATTTTAAATTGAACAAAATTCAAGAGCATATCAGTATAAAGAAGAGAAAATTCTCTCAACTAATGTATGTTAGCCATACAAATCTCAAGCATAGTCCTATGGTTCTGAATTTAATTTATTTTAATAACACAATGACTGATAGCTGTCATATTTTACCAGTTCTGTTTAAGTATGGAACAGAGGCAGCCTTTTACTTCTTATCTAGTTACAGAACATTTCCACATTCAGTTTCAGTTTATATTCCTGTTTTTTTCAAAACTACCCCTTGAGAAGCCACGAGGCCCCTCAAAGCTCCTTCTTTCCTACTATGGACAAAGATAACCGCCTTATCTAAAAAACACACTGAGAGACCATCATCTGTGGTGTACTGTAAGCCATCAAACAAATTCCTGTTTCCTCTCAAAATCATAAATATTTGTGTGTGTATGAGAGACCCAGGCAATACAGACTTGCATGGCTTTTTTTTTGGACAGAGATGTGCATTTTCCACATGATAACAAAGTAGCAGCTCCTTGTAATAGGACAAATTTTTTGTATGAATTTTGTGGGAAATGAAATTTCGGCAATGGAAGGATTTAGCTCTGTCACTTACCAGCATTCAAGCAGCAGAATGAATGCCACATACCAGCAATTCGTGCCAAAAAGGGGAGACCCGCCAATTCACAGAAGAGGTTTTATGCAAAGGAAGCCTGCTAGAGGCAGAAAGAAATGCTGGTTTTCATTACACTTAAAGTTTGTGTGCAGTCTTTGCCTTTGCCTAGTCTGTGTAAGAAGATTATGGGGGTTGGTTTTTTTTTGTGTTGGGGTTTTGGGGTTTTTCTTTGGTCATTTTGAGGAATTATGGGCTCTGAAAGCCCTAGCTTTAGTACTGTGGCATGGTTGGCACTTCAAGTGCCTTATCAATATGTGATTCATGCTGAATTGGATGTTTCGCATGGGGGACGTCACCTGACCTTTGCTTGCATGAGACACTGGTTTTCTAGATTCCTTTAGTTTAACCTTGGTTGTATTCTGCCTGTCAGTTCTTTTCAGCAGAAACTGGTGAATATCCAAAGCACATGAAAGTATCTGCATTCTCAAAAATCGACTTTGGAGATGATACTCACATCACATTTCTGAGAATCTTACAGACCAGTGTTTCTGATTTAAAAACTCCAACCTTTCTATTGTCAGCTGTATATTATGAATCTGATTTGTCTTTTATTTATTCCTTTGTTTATGTGGACCAGTGTCAGCTCTGTTTTAAGAGACTTCACTGCTTTGTTCACAGTGGTGTAAAATGTGGAGTTGCCTGCCAGCCAGATTTGTCTCAAAAGCTGCCTATAAAACTGGATTGTTTTCCCACCCTGAGCTTGCTGCTCAGCTGCAATACAGCCAATGCCCCAGCTGGTTAGCAAAAGAGCAGCCATGCTCTGTCTGGGGCTACTGATAACCTTCTCTAAATTCTGAAGTTAGGAATGCCAAGGGTTGTAGAAGTAGAAATATCATAACTTAGATTGGGAGGCTGTGTGGGTTCAGAGAAAAAAAAAAAATGTTTTTAAGCATCTAATCAAAATACTGGGCATTTAAAAACCAGACATATTTTGGCATTTTTCCTCCCCCATCTGTTTCATTTTGGGTTGGTAATGTTAACGTTTGAGTGCCTGAGGAGTGTTCGTTTGTGTCTGCATGAAGCTGTTGCAGTTGGATGCAGAAACTTAGCTTGGATTCTGTGGGGTTTTTGTGTGTGTGAATGTAACTTTGACCGCTGAACTGCGCTGAAATAAGACAGTGATGGATTGTCTTGGAGTGAGGGGATTATCTTGGTCTTACCTTTCTGTTTGATATGTGTCCTGTTGCTTTCCCTTGTACTAGAGCTTGTGCACACTGCAGCCTGCTCATGGGGCTGTGTGCACTGCACCTCAGCTTTGGTGGGCGCTTTGGTGGTCACTTGGCTTTGCTGAGCACTTTGTGCACAGCAGCAGGACTGACCTGTGTGCAGTGAGGGACTGAGGGTGAGACCTGTGCACAATGCAGCCCTTGGTCGCTTTGGGAGGCGACTGTCCCATGCTCTGACCCGCGTCACGGCCCCGCGTCTGGCCAGGACAGTGCTGATGCACCATGTGGCTCCTGTTCCCTGTGGTGCCACAAGTCTAGTCTGTGCAATTAGATTTCAGCTCGGATGTAGCTGCACCAGACTCAGATATTATAGTAGCTTGAGCCCAGAACCAAGACAGCTACATTTACTGAAACATTACAGTGATTAAATAAGCTGTGATGAGGGCTCGTTAGCTCTGAGCTAGGCTGCCTCTACATCGGGACAGAGAAGTAATGTTTCTGAGAATTTTGAAGGTCTTGGGTGAAAAGGGCTTATTTTCCTATCTTACTGATTTTTTTTTCTGAAAAGTCTTTCCAACCCATTTCCTGTTTCCCCCAAATGGAGGAAATTCTAAGTAATTACTGCATTTAGTTTAATGAAGGTACTCTTAGAATGAGCTTCTCTGAGATGAGAAATATAATTGGTTCATTAACACAAGCTAAGTTTTACTTGTGAAAAACCTAATGATATTATTTAGTTCTGGCTCATAACAATCATGCCTTTTATTAGAGACAGACTTGCACTTCACACTAAAATATTTATTTTTCACCTGTCAGTGCAATTTAAAATATGAGAAGAATTGGTTTTTGGCAAGAGAAAGCATTAATACAGTTGACTTGTAAATAAAAACTGCATGGATTATCTCTGTATACCTCATAATGTGCCAGTAGAGGTCTTGAGTAATACAGAAGAAATTGTGATTTAAAAAGATCTAACAAGTTGGAAATGAACTTGTTGGAATAATAAAAAAAAATATTTTGCTGATATTCATTTCCAGAGGAGTCATAGATAAAGCAGCCTGTGAGTCTTTTATGGAATGGTAAAGACTCATTAAAAGTCTTGAAATAAAATTCTTCATTTTAAATATCAGTTTTACAAAGTATTCTGAGAGATCAAAGAGTACCAATTACAAGAACTTAACAAATATTTTGCTGTTCCTTGTAAGGGAAAATATTTCAAGAAATATTCCAATGTTACCATATCAAGTTCTGAGAGGAAAAATTGGATAGAAGAAGGACAGCACCAAACCCCTTATTTTTAAATATTCCCAGCCCTCCCATCTCTCGTTCTGAGGAAGGCAAGGTCACCAGCAGCTCGGGGCACTGAACCACGCTCTGTTGTGTGGTGCAGACATGTCTGTGCCTCCAGAGGCAAGAAACATTTTGTTGGTCATAGGAAAATCCTTTCTCATTAAAATTAGTAGTAAATAGTAAATGTTGTTTTCAGCCTTAATTTCATCATATGTTGAAATCCACTGGGAAGAGAGGGATGTGTGTGTGTGTGTGTGTGTGTGTGTGTGTGTGTGTATGCATGTATGTATTATATATATTATATATTAGATATATATACTTTTTTTAGGAAAACACAGGCGAGGTTTGCTATTTATTTTATGAGAGATTGGTGAGATTTCTCTAAGAAGATATTGTATGCCTTGTGCTTACTTTGAAAATACACAGGTGTGGTTCTTTTACCTTTTTCTTGGCAAATAAGTTGATTTACGAAGTTTTCCCCCCCATTTCCACCCTGCTACAGTTTGCTACCCTCTTAATTGTACTGGTACAGCCATTTGAATATCTGCACTTCAGATTCCATTACTGGAATAGCATATTTTTGGGTTTGGGCTTGGAGGACAGATTGCTATTTTTAGCTTGAATTGTTTCATTAATCCAATTTATAGTATAACCCTATGAAAGGCCATATTATCCTGGCTGGTGGGCAGCAGAGGAGGAACATAAGAGGAACAGCAGGGATGAGTGCCTAGGGAAATGACCTGTGAAACTCACTTTGTTGCCAAAGAAAATGTACACGAACCTCAGCCTTGGTATTTTCTTGCTGCTTGTCTGTCAGCATAACTTGTGTTTCTGTTTTTGGGCTTGTGGATATAGTGTGGAGGAATGCAGATTCACTCATTTGCTGAAGAGAGAACTGTAATTCTAGATGGATATCACAGTAATGCCAGGAAACTGGTGTAGAATTATGATAGTGCAGAGCTTAAGTTGCTGCTCAGAGCTGCTGCATCTTGTAAATGCTTTATTCTCCTTTCAGTGCTTCTGCTTACTAGTTATATTGTCTTTGTTAACTTTAAATTAGTCTTTCTGTAAAATTAACTGGGCGTTTATTGGTAAAGAAAAGATTAACCTCACCATGAGCTTGGAATTTAGTAAGGAGAAAAGAGGTGCTGGTCAAGTGCTGAAGGGAGGGAAGTAGTCTGGAAATTGTACAGGCCTTAGTGTTTAGTCAAGCAAAAGCCCATTCTTTGTTAGTGTTTAGTCAAGCAAAAGTCCAGTTTTGTTTGGGGAACTTGTGTGTGTACTGCCTGTCTTCATGTCTTGGTGCTGCATCAAGTATAGAGTATCATCAAGTATATCATCAAGTATAGAGCTTACAATAGCAAAAAAGATGTATATATATATAAAAGCTATTTTTCTGTTTCATAGCAAAGTATGTTTACTGCTGTGAGAGGTTAGTTTATGTCTTTGTATTATTTGTGTGCCTCAGCCTAAATTAAACCATCTCTATTTGTGTTGAATAATATTTTACTTTGGATTTTATACAGCAAAGCAAGTCAGCACATGTTGGAGTGTTTTGCTAAGTCAAATTCTGTGTGAGAACCCTGCTTATTTCATTAGCTCAGTATAGTGTCAGTGTGTGTTCAGAGATAATGCCGTTCTTGACATTGCAGTCTGTCTGGGTACTGTGGCTGATACACCTGGTCACATAGATCTTTGCTACTGCTCTCACATCTAAACTGGGATCATTATAGCTTTTTAGCCTTCCCCTGGTAGTCTGGAGAAAAAAAAAGTACTGTAAGGAAGTTGCTTTCAAAAGCACTGTCGGCCTTGTTCTGCTGGTGATGGAGTTTTAGGGCAGTTTCATGTTGAACAAAAGTGTCACGGTTATTATAGAATAATATAGCTATTTTCAAAAGTGGTTAGTAATGCGGGTGCCTCAGTTTCCCTGTGCCCACTCTGAGATGACTGTTTTCAGAATGTGTGCAACACCCACTCGCTAGAAATGCTGGCCCCTTGAGATGTTTCAGACTGGGCACTCAGCAATTGAGATGTTTCAAGGTGGGTGTTCAGACCATGCATGGTCTGTTTCTGTTGAAATTCAAAATTCTCTACAATATCATGTACTTGGGTTTCTTTTCCATGGGATTGGCAGGAGCCTCCTGGGCCACTGACTCTCATCTGTTCCTATTTCAGACAGTCATAGCCTACAGGGAAATGGTCTGTAATACAAGACAAGAGTTTTTTCATCAGGCATAGTTTGTAATCTAACAGACACTGTTGGCTCAACTGACTGTAAAAAAAACCAACACTAAGCAGAGAGAAACAGAGAATTGAAGATTTTTTTCCCCATTACTTGCTGGATAAATTGAATGTTTAAATCCAGACTGATAAGCACAGCCCATTCTTTTCCAAAATATGACCTCAGAAGACTTAACTCAGGTACAGGAAAATGCTTGACCTAAATTCAAGTATTGCAGTTTAACTTGCAGTTTCTTAACAGAAGCCAAATAGAAAATAAGATGAAACTTTAAAAATCTTTCACAAGTGATAGTTCTGGTGCAGCCTGTGTTCTTCTGTGCTGGTCTTTCCTTTACAAGTACTCCTAGTCCTACCTCACATGCTCCTCTCAATTTTGCTCCTTCTACTCAGATTTTTGACTTGGTAGAATACTGGAAACTCTCCTTCTTTCCTTGAGAGGACTTGAGCTTGAACTCACTTTTCACCATCTTCCAGAAAAATGGCTTAGAGATGAGGTTGTTGAATATTGAAGAATGTCATGGAAACCCAGAATGGCCAAGGCTATAAGGCACCTCTGGAGGTCATCTTGCCCAACCCCTGGCTCAAGCCAGGCTACCCACCTAGTGTAGGTTTCTCTTTCTGTCATTCATGTAATTTAATTTAGTGAGACACCTCCGCTTCACTGGAGTCTGGTATTTAGGTGAAAGTATTGGTCTCTAAAATCGTTCATGCATGCTCGGTCTCTGTGTTCATGAAAACATTCTATGCAAAGAAGAGTGGCTTCATTAGGGGACAGCAAGAGAAATATGGCTTCAAATACTCTACGGCCCAGTTAAGGCATTTCCTGAGAAGGTGGAGGTTTTATTATGACTAGCTTCAGCAGTAAGTAGCTTCTGACTGTTACATGGAGGGAAATTTTACTATTACTCCCCCAATTCCCCTTTACTCCACCATTTGCCATTCCCTGTATGGTTGTTGCCCTCTTATCAGCAGTAATTTTTCTTCTCTTACTAATTGCAGTGGTTAGTTCCCTATCCAGACAGCTCCACTGAGATTTTTTGGACATTCTACTTTCAACCATTTCTCTATGTGAAGACACCTGCATTCAGGAGATGAATTTGATTTTCTCCAGTTTTTTGCTGTTCCTTTGTATGGCTTCTCATTTCTTTTAGTTTAGAATTTTCTGGATTAGCATTCTGCTCTTTCTGCAGCCTAATAGGTAAAATATGTTGCAGGTTAGGGAAATGACATTTTAAAAGAACTCTTCGATGAGAGTTTTCTGAGTATCTGTCCATGTATCTGCAGGAGAAAAAGTGACTACTGTGTACCCTCAGTGCTGCAGAAGCAATCAGTCTCCTGTTTAAGTTCTTCTTGGTCTGTATAGTCTGGAGTGCTGTGGCAGGCTTCACTCCTGTCTAGACAGACAGGGAAAATGAGACAGTGCTCTCCTACATAGGTCTGTATCCTCTCACTGCTGAGCATCACTACTGTCTTCTCCAAGTATGTTGTGAACCTGTTCTTAAAGAGTGTGGGTTGGTTGAGAGTTTTTTTCAAGATCTACTGGCCAACTTGAATTATCAACAGTTTTGAGTAGACCAGAACTGGGAGTGCAGAGGGGAGTCTTAACACTTGGATTTGTAAATGAAGGACTTACTAAAAACGACAGCAAAAATACTTAGCTTTATCCTGAATTGAGGATGTATTTTATCCTCCAGAAGATGGAACTAAATCAAGGAGTTGGAGAGCTTGTGTTCCTCTGCTGTCAGCAATAACTTGAAACCTGCTGGCAAAGTGTGTGTTTTATCTGCTGCTGGGGCATATGAAGACAACTGCCTACTACCACTGTTGCTAATGGCTCAAGTGATGGGTGTTTGTGTTACGAGTGTTTTAAAAGTCTGGAATCTACTGTCAAAATTTCTGGGCAATGGTGTACTATTCCTCTTCTGCCTTGAATCATGGGAAAACCAGTATGTAGCCTTAAATTTCAAAACAGACTATTATGTGGTGCCAGAGGTAAAACCGACATGCCTTGCTTTCTTAAAATTGAAATTTTGACTTTTATGAGCCAATACTATAAAGATATGAGAGTATGTATGTATTCATATTAATCCATATTGTCTGTGCATAAGCATTCATTTTAAGTACATTCTTATTTGTAAGTTTGGAAACTTACTGTAATTTCATGGTATTCCAGACTATTTTGTGTTAAAGATAGTCTGTGGTGGAAGTGAATGCTTATTTAGATTGCTGTGTACTGGCTGCAGGGCAGCCGTAATATCCTAAATAAGCAAATACTGATGTGGTAGCTTGGTGCACAGAAAGAGGTAGTTGTGAAAAATCTTCAGAATTTTTGCTAACTTGTGGCTGTATACAGGAAACTAAAGTACATATGAACTCAGATGTTAGGAAATGCAAGTTTTGGATAAATTTTAGATGAGTGTTACTATAGGATGTGTTAAATCAGTGCTGACTTGACTCTATTCTGTTGTTGCAACTTCTGTTTTAACACTGTGGGTTCATGATACATAACTTAGTCCTGACTGATTATGGTTTAAATCAGCATTAAGGCACCTACGCGTGACTGGTCTCTTTAGAAGTGAGAAATTGAACCCTTGCTAGTCACTTTATGTAATTTTGTTCTTTAATATTTAGGGAGACTTTTCAGATTAATATCCCTGTTTCCATTATAAAAAGAGATCATAAAGTTGTGTGAGCTGGAATTCATAATTGCAAACTGTGCATATTTAGCCAGCTAATTTTAACATGATGCACATGGGCCTTTGAAAATGAAATTATGGCCTTGAACTGGGCTTTCTGTGAGTAAAAAATGTAATATTGCAAAATGTATAATCTCTGAGTGGTGAGGGAAATGACTTGTGAAGAAATGCTTACTAAACTCAACATATTTAGCCTAGATAACAAGGAGACTACAATATGCACTTCAATGGTATTTTGTGGCAGTAGCTAAAAGCATATGCAGAGTTTGGAATGCATTCCTTAGATATGAATTAGAAATAAGATTAGGATAACTTTTGATTAGATAACAGAAAGGCACTCATCCAGCACTTGCAAAGTGTTTGATTTTGGTGTTAAGCTAGGTTGTTGGCCTGCAGAGTGCAAGGTTTGAGTACTTTGGAGAGTTGTCTGGCTTTGTAGCTGGAGTCTGGCTGGAGGGTATTCAGCAGTCAGTGTGCTCCTGGTCTGCTGGAAGAGAGTCAGTCAGTGCCTTGAATCTCTTTACCATGAATCTCCATGTATAAAACAAAAGCATCAGCAGGGTTTGCAGAGTGAGTAACAGACAGTGCCTTTTGAATCTTTCAAAAGCCTGATGTAATTATTAAATTTTAATTATTTTTGATACTGTAGTGCTGTTAAAGCAATGGGTTGGTGGGATTTGTGACAATGAGTTGTGGGATGGTGTTGAGGAGAAAAAAGTATTTTCTTTTCTAATTTTTTGTTCCTCAGTAAGATCAGGTCAGCTGGTGTGTTCTGATTAGTCTGTGGTGGAGTCTGTTGTAAAGGCACCTTGAAGGTTCTGGGATCCTTGCCTTGGTGAGCTGTAAAACTTTACACCCCCTTACAGTCACCCACAGTTATCATGTGCACCCAAGCTCTGCCCTGCATCTGCTCCCTACTAGGGAGGGGCAGAAATGCTCTTGGCTCTTCAGGAGAAGGGAAAGCAGAGGAGCCTTGCACAGCAGGTTATTCTGTGTGTAATGTAGAACAGTGAGAGTTTTTAAAAGGCAAATAGAATAGCTTGTAATGTAAGTTTTCTTTTAAATCTTGTTTAAGAGATGGGGAGGTAAGTGGCTAGGAACAACATAGGGGGTCTCTTCTTAGCTCTCAGCACCCTATGGATTGAACTTCAGACAGAAAATGGACTTTAGTATCTGTCAATGAGCAGAAATAGGGTATGGACAACAACTGACCTGTACACAGTCTTTCAGATCTGTTTGTATGTCCATAGTGTCTCCAAGGGCAGGCTATGATCATGTATTACTGACGTGTTCAGCAATTTCCCAGGATGAGTAATGTGTGTGAAAGAACAGCCACAGGGACACAGCAGTGAATGGAACTGAGACCTAAAGCAGGCTGGTGGATGGGTGGAACAATCAGTACAGGAAGAATGTGGAGCAGGATGTAGTTGGAGATAATGTCCCTCTTGCCCGAGCTGTGTTCCACCTCTTTGAGCTTTTTTTTAATACATTTCTCAAGTTGCATGCAACATTATTACTCTTTACCTAAAGTTTAACCTTTAGGAAAGGCAGCATTTATACAGCTCTCTTGGTATTTAACAATGCACTTCTCTTTCCCCTAAAAAATTTAAAAAATATTTAGGCCACTGTAGTTTCTTTATGTTGTGGATATGATTCATTTTGGCCTTGGGAGGAGAATGACAGTTACTTGCTACACAAACCTTTCCTGTGATTCATGGAGTGTCCTTTGTGTCAGCCTTGAAGGAGGCATTTCATATGCTTCCTAGTAGGAAGGAAAAATAGTATGATCATAGTTACCAGCTAGGACATGGAAACTGGGTGGAAGGGAAGGGAAAGGGGAGAGGGAAATGCTGATTATTCAGAAGAAAGTTGCAGGAATGCCAAGATTGTCTGCAGTATCCATTCATCTACTTAATGAAAAATGGATACATACCAAGCCTATATATAATGAAGGGAAACATCGTGAGTGTAATTGCCATGTTCACAAAATAGTATAGCTTATTATTTAACTTCCTTAGTGTAAATATATCTTAGCACTTTTCCTTTGTCTCCTTGATCCATCACGGTTTCATATAGTGTGATGTTTCTGTCCCTGAGCAACGTGTTTCAGATTTTGCTCCCAAACTGATAGCCATGTACAATACTTTGTGTCAGCTTTCTGCAGAGATGGATTTTTGTGTTCTAACATAGTAATAGAGTTAGCAACTTAAGCAATGTACCAGCTTGCCAGATCAGAAGACATTTTCCTTTCTTCGCAAAAAAAAGTAATTTAAAAAGCTGTACTACAATTTTCTTCCTAAAAGTAGCAGCACAGATTGGCTACTTAAGTACTTTTAAAGAATGCTCCATCAAATTACAACCCCTAATGCTGCATGGCAGACCTTGGGGCTCTTTCACAGAGTCTAGCTGCTTCCAGCTGCTTTCTCTATACCTGGAAACTGCAGGGTAGGAATAAATGGGAGTAGTAGAAGTGGAAACTTAGGTTTCCTAACTTCCTAATTTCCTGCATGGATTCAGGGCTTGTGGCTGGCTGTCCTCCTGCAGTTGGCAGTATTTGGTGTGGTACATGCAGGTGTGTCAGGAATATACAGCTGTGGCTGTTCAGCCCTGTAGCATCTACAGGGGGTCCTTATCTAAGCAGATGCACAGCAATGTTAGAATGGGAAAGCAGAGGTGTAGTTAGAGATGAAAGGAGTGGAACTAGGAGGACTGTAGAAGAGAATAAAACTAGAAGAGAATAAAAGTGGATATGAATTACTAATCACATGACCTGTGTTAATTGATTTTCCTTGGCAATTAGAATTTTACTGCTTGAATCACCCATGTTACCCATTCTTCCATTATTTCCCGTGTTATAAAATGCTGGCTCTGTTTTGATTTTCCTGTAACTGTGTTTATTGGGGATAAGGGGTCTAATTAGAGCTGTGAACTATACTGTACTGAGAGGGCATTTAAGTTTCTTCCGACTATTTCTGAGGCAATGTGATGAGTCGTGAAATATAACTTTTGCAGAAAATATCCTGATTGCCTAATGACTAGGTGTTGGTAGATGAAATTACACATACTCTCTCTCGTTCACATGAAACCAGGGAAGTGTCTTTCTGAGTAAGCTGTGTGTTCAAGTTACCCAAGAAATGTCAAAGATTACAGATACAAAATGGGAAAAAAAATTATATGTTTGAGTAGCTTGAAAACACCTGCTGAGACTTAAAAATGCTTTAGATATTTGTAGCATGAATTCTTGTAAATAAAATATTTGCAAAGAAAAAATGCTGCCTGAAAATAATACAATTGATCACCCATGTCCCACGTATTTTATTTTGCAGATGATGAAGAAGATGTTAACAATATGGAAGAAGTCATGTTAGAATACGCTACAATGGACAGAGAACTTAATCATTATATAAAAGCAGTTGAAGAAACCATAAATCAGGTAAATTATGTCTTCTCATAAAGTTATGAAAACATCTTATTTAAATAGGATCTTTTAAAAGACACAAATGTTACATTTAAACAATACATAATTGGAAAGACAGCTCTTTGGAAGGTATAAAATACTGACGTTGCCAGTACAACTATTAATTTTTTTCCCTGGCTTGCTACAGGGTGGCAGAGTTTCCAGTTTCTCCCCACCAAACTGGCACCATTGGCAGTATGGCATGATTAGTGCTTTGGAAATGATTGAGGACACTGTAGTTACGACACCCTACTCTCAGGTGATCGATCCCACCTCATGTGTTGTGGAAGATGGAAGTGCACATGGGTGAGGCAGCTGATTTCAGGAACAGACTGATGGTTGTGGCTGTAGAGAACGGATATTTTAAAGCCTGCTTCCCACTGTCTTCCTGCCACCTGACTTGGCTGGTGCTTGTAAAGGGTGAGCTGGCGGATTGCTCGCTTAATGAACCAGGGTCTCGCTGTGCCCCTGGACAAAGGACGGACAAAGGACGGACGAAGGACGGACAAACTCCGGGCGCGGTGGCGCTGGCAGTGGCCGCCAGGGGGCGCCGCGGCCTCACGCTGCCCGTCCCGTCCCGGGCCCGGCGCGTTCCTGCGCTTGGTTCGGCGCGTTCCCCGCCCGGGCCCGGCGCGTTCCCGTCCCGGGTACGGCGCGTTCCTGCGCTTGGTTCGGCGCGTTCCCGTCCCGAGTACGGCGCGTTCCCGCGCTTGGTTTGGCGCGTTCCCGTCCCGGGTACGGCGCGTTCCCGGCCCGGGCTCGGCGCGTTCCCGCGCTTGGTTCGGCGCGTTCCCGGCCCGGCGGGAGCGAGCGGCGGCTCCGTGACAGAGCCGGGCAGGGAGGGGGCAGGTCCAGGGCGGCCGAACCTCAGTTTCAGGCCACATCGTGCCGGAAGAACTCAGCTTTCTGAGTGACCTGCTCTGTGTGTCTGCACAGAGACTTCTCAGTGTCGGTTCTGTATGGATTTCTCTAGAAAAGGCAAAAGCACATCCCTGATTTCCCTTCAAGGTGGGAAATCTGTTTTGCAAAATGTTAAGGTAGTAGAGCTTTTCAATTAAACCTGCCTTGCTATTATCTTGCCATTGCTTTTTGTTCTTTTAAAAGCAGTAAAAGGAGAGCAAAGCAATGCTTTTCCCGCTAGTGCTGTTGAGATGCCTACATGGTTTTTCTGTTGTAGAAAGGTTTTCCTTTAATATTTTTTTAAATCATCTGATCAGATGCTTAACTGAAAAATCTTCATTCAAATAATTAAATATACGTGTTTAAAAGGAGTTCAAAACTACGTCTACATCAGCAAGTGTTGGACAGAAATAAATACAGGCACTGTTCCTCATGTAGTCTTTAAATATACATTTCACTTCAGATGTCACCGTAATTGCAGACCGCCTAGTTTATATTGGATGGTTCAGAACTTTTTCCTTTTATTTGGACTATTCATGATTTTTAAAGCTTTCCTAGTACATCGTAACATAGTCCTCATTGTTAGAGACTAACGATGCATATGCAGACTTGAGTGAAACATAGTTGGTTTATATTTTGATTATAAGCTATTAAATATTTGATGTCTTATTGTTATAATCGGAATTTCAAGTAATTTTCAACAATGACTTTTTAACTTCTTTCATTATTGCCATCTATCAGCAAAACACATTTTTTTCAAGTTTAGGACTATAAAGAGCAAGTCTGTGCCTTCACCAACAAAGCAGTCAAATCCTGTTTACTTCGGATGCATCACTCATGGTGTTTTAAGTTGAGCGCAGGTGTAACTGCGTCACTGAAGTGAAGATATTTTTGTCAGTTTTGGCAGGGCAGTGATACATTTGTGATTTTTAGGATTGAATTCAGCAGTATTTGTTGTGTGCATATCTGTGCTGGTGTGCAAAAAAATACACCTGTAAAGGTTGGTTTTCCTTTCCCCCCTTTTTTTTCTCTAATGTAGCTATTTGTATTGTTGAAACATGCTCATTTCCTGTTATTTCAGTCCTAAGGTTTTAAAATTGCAGCTCCAAGATATTTAACATATTTTAGAGTCTACAGGATTATAAATTTGGTAGTGGCTGATCTGTTAGCCTCTAGACACACTTCTCCTGTCTCTGCTTCCTACTTCACTCTAGGGAATTGTCTGTACTTTCCCCAGCCAGCATCCTGAACAAACCTTTGTGAGTTTGACAAAGAAATGTATATAACTTCTGCCGTAGAACAGAGTTACAGTCTGTTCCCTGAAAAATAACAGCTCATGCTTTATTTTGGAGGCTAGCTGCATGCCATGCCTCTGAACTGCACTGCCCATCTCCAGTTACCTGTCAGAGACAGCTTAAAATCTGCTTCTGGGAAACAGATACTGTTGCTGAAGTTAGGGCTGTACCTGGAAGTATCTGTAGAATGGCTTGGGTTTAAAATAGCCTCCACTGACTTGCTCCCTGGTTCCATCTGAATTCCTTACCTGAGGGCTTTCTCTGGGGAGCTGCGGCAGGTCATTAATTTTCACAAGCAGACTGTTCTTCATAGACAGTGTTAATAGGATTTGTCTCCAGCTGTAAAACACATTTTATCTGATTATTTTGTAAGTTTGTATGTTGATGATTTTTTTGTTCTGTAGTTTCCTCATACAGCAATGAATCAGAAAGTATGTTAGAGTCTGTGTTTCACCTTCTAACCAGCTGCTTCTAGTGAAATGTCCAACTGGAATTTAGCAAGATAAGGAGACAGCAGCAGTTAAAATTCCTGATATATTATTTTACTATGTGTACCTTTAAATGGCATTGACAAAAAGATGATATTGTATAACCAAAGGATTGTAATGTAAATAACTAGGAACTAGCATGAGATATAGTCACATGTTTTCTCAAAGCCAGTTTTTTTGTTGATTTAGGCTGTAGTAGGTGGAATGCAGAAGGTGAGACATACCAGCATCCTCTTCTGGTTGAATCAGCGGCCTGTTGAGCAAGAAGTGAGCAATTGAATCACAGTGTTTCCAACAATAGGCTGTGGGAAATCCTTTGTCTGTGGAAACTCCCTGTGCCACTGGATTTTCTTGTACCTGTGTAATGACTGGACTTCTGCTGCTTCTTCTTCTTTCATTTTTAATGGGTATTTTAAAAAGAAACTAGCCAATATTCAGGTCCTTTCCATGCAAAGTCCAGACAGCACTCTTCTTTTTAGTGTAACAACAAATGACTGATGGAGCTGCAGTATCTCTTGCAGAATTTTTTTATACTCTTGAAATTGACCCAAATTATTAGGACGCAGGATCAAGTGTTCCCTACTCTGAGAGAGTTCTCAAATAGCCAGAATGCCAGCATATTGTTTTGTCTCAAATATGGATTCTTTCACCCAGAGTGCAAGAAGACAATCCACACACAGAGTCAAGATATTTGATTTTATTTCATATCTGTGTGGAGAATGGGTTCTAGGTAATGAATCCATAAAGTGAACACATCTTTGGTATGCCAGGTGCTCATTTTTATGCACTGTGAACAATAAAAAACTGACATTTCCCGTATATGTAGCAACCTAACTGTGTAGTCATTGGCTTTGCATTCTCTCTTCTGCATGTAAAGACCCAGTGCACACTCATTTTACTGTGCATGCTCTGTGAGGAAGTGGCTAATGTGAGCAGGGGGTGATCATAGCCTATGGTATTTTACTGAATTTACTTAATGAGCACAACGTTCAGGCAAAGTTGTTCTTGGCATTGTAGTTTGATTTATTGTGTCCTCCTGTTCTTGCTTCTTGGGTCATGGCTCTTGGTTCCTGCAGGTTTGGCTATGCCCTCATTTTTCATAAGTTCTTTTATTTTTCCTGTACTGTCTCATGGTATGTCATTTCAACAATTGTGCCTGCTCCCTCACTCCCACTCTGCTCTCTGGATTAGCAGGGATGGTGGTGGTGGACTGATCCATCTCTCAGCTTTTCAAGCATTTGATTTCTTTGGGACTGTAAAAGCTGGGGTAAATTTTCTGAAGTCCCCAGACTTCTCTAGATAAAATGAATTACAGTGTATTGTAGATCAAAATAGAGAAAAAGGAAGACAAAACTAGCTTTTAATGTTACATTATTGCCACCTCTCTTTTCTTCTCCTTTAGGGAAAGGGAACCTGGGCTATTTTGTTTCTTTTGCAGTTGACAGGAAATTGTTGAATGTGGTGATGGCGTCTCTGGCAAAGATTGCTTAGTGCTTCCTTTTGTAAGTTACTGCTTTGCCAGACATTGGTTTGTCTTGCTTGAATCGTGTCTGTCTTTTGCTAAACCTGAGCACTGTGACAGGATGAAATCCAAACCTTAGTGAGGTGGAAGAAACACAGAAGAGACATATTTAAGAAAAAAAACTAAGAGAAGGAAGCACTCAGAATGAGAAGAGGCAGACAAAAAGTTAAAGCACATGGGCTTTGTAAGTCTTGAGATCATGTAGACAGATGGGGAAGAGACTGGTTGAAAGAGTCCTAGAAAGGAGGTGGTGTTGAGCTGAAGAAAAGGTGGAAATATTAGATGTTGCATTGGTGCTTGGGTTTTATCCCTACTTCTTCTAGAGCTTTCCCACATTGTTCTTGGTAAATCATGTCTATCACCATGCTGCTAACATCTTCGTGTTCTGATTATCCTTCATGGAAACTGATTTGAGCTATTATAATTGTAATTTAATTCAAAGATAATTATAGTTTGAACCCAGGAAGTAAAATTAAAATGTCCTTTGTTGGGTTTTATCTGTAAAACTACTACATACAACTGATGTAAGTGTATGTCTTGAGAGGATTTGAAGTCTGGATGTGTTGGTCATTCATGCCTGTGAGACTTCACACCTTGTCAAGTGTTCATTCTTCCTTTGCAAAGATGAGGGGTGCACCATGTTCCTTGTACAAGAGTGGTTTTGTCTCTACAGGATGTACGGGAACTACTCCTAGAATTGTTTTGTATTTTTGATAATAGTTCTTCCCTTTAGACAGTAAGTTCATTGGAGTATGAATAGGAAGGGATGCTTGTTCACTGGGTCAGTGTTTTAGAGCAGATTACTTAGTGCTGGGATCTGTTACCTTAGTGGCAAACTGTGTAGGTTGTAATCCTGCAGAGGGATAATTCCCTTCAGTGATGTAGGTCATGTTCCAAGTGTGCAACTTGTGAGTGATCTAAAAGCCTCTGCAGAAAAGGAAAGAATCCTGTTTAAAACTGCTGTACGGTTAAATCCATGGTCTCTGTTTGATTTGCAACCTCTGTAGCAGAATTCTAGTTTCTTCACTTAAAACTCGTAGTATAATGCCGTACTGATTTGGATGGTCTTCCTTGGTCTCATAAAAATGAGTGGGACTTATTTTTGTTAACCAGCCTCTGCCAGCATAGATTTGTAGGTCAGGAGTCCTACTGGAGAAGGTTCTGCCAATATGTCCAAGTTGTCTCTTTTGACAAAGCAAACTAAAGCAACAAAACACTTCTGCAGTGGTAGCTCCACTTGCAGTGCGGTCTTTGAAGGAACAGCAAGGTCAAGCAGAAGATGTGATTCCAGCCAACTCTCATCCTTGTGGTACAGCTGTGGCAGCAGAGCTAATGTGATGACCAAGTCCAATGTATGTGGCAAGTGCCAGCAGGGTCATCAGTGACTGCTGCTGCCTGTTAGAGACAAGACTGTGCTTAAAAATCAGATTGTCACTTAGTTTTCTGTTGGGATAAGTACCAGGAAGAGTGTGAATCCCAAGGGATTAATGTATTTTAGCTGATTTGGGACTTTCTGACAGTGACTGACACTGTGATATCCATTACAGTGTTGTCAGTGAAACAATTTTTGACATGGAACTTCCTAGTTTCATGGAACAAACAGCCTTGTTTTGTGCTGACACTTTCTTAATAAGCACTTTGCTCCTCTTTCTCCCTCTTACACTGTCATGACAGCATGTCTTAGGGCAAACTGATGATACTAATGATACCCATATCTGCAACTGTGACCTTCACTGTTCAGCTGAGCTCAGAGCATTTCCTCTGACATCTGCAGTGCATCAGTGTTTCTTGATTCTGAAATATTGTCTGCTAGCCATGAAAATTTAGAGACCTTCTTTTTATCAAAAAGGTCCTTTGCTGCACAGAAATTGCTCAGGAAGGTCTTTGTGAAGTACCAGAAAAATGGGTTTAGTGGAATGGATATATCTTTTCTTGGGCTGGCTGGGAGAATAAAAGAACTCTTGTAGTCTTTTGCTGCATTTATCCTGACTCTAGAATTGTAAAAGCAAGTGATTCTATCTTGAAATTCATTCAGAGTGTACTGAAGTGCACCATCAGCAGCAATAAGTCAAAACCCTGGTGAAAGATGTTGTACCTGTGCCAGTGTCTTTTCTTCCACTGAATAGTAAATCGATTTTTGGAGAACTTGCTTCATTTTTAGAGTTTTGTTTTTAAACAATGGATGCCTTCTTGGCCGTTATTTTGGTATCTTGAATTCTAATTGGAATTTCTCTTTAGAGCCTGTTTACTTGCTATCGACTATTGAAGCCACTTCAGACTCATCATTCATCTTACAGAATAAGCAAAATATGGACATTGGATCAAATCCTTATAATGACTTGGGCAGGATAGTAGAGGAAAATACTATGTGACTCTATAGTTATGCCTCTGCATCTATATATATATATATGATGTCACAGGACTTACTAAAACGTTTACAGGCAAAATTATTTCTAGCATTAGCTAGCTATGGAGTTCTTTAGCATTTTAAAGTTTCTTCAGTGCAATTTCTTTGATATAATTTCCAATCAATAGTGTATTTCTTGCTCTGTCCTACTGCCATCTCCAAAACATTAATTCAAACAATACAGCACTGTTGTAGGCATGTACTCTGCTTCCTGCAGAATCTGGGACAAAGATGCATTTCAACACATTTCTAATATTTACTTTATAATATTTGCTTTACTTTTTTGTGTGTCTCTCTATGTGTTCGGCTAAGCATTTGATGGAAGCTGCTTTTTTATTTTCTGAGAATTAGTGATCTAGGTGTGTAGTTCTCTACAGTTATATGTTGTCAACATTTGGTGAGCTGCAATTAAAATATTTTTTTAGTGAACAGCATGTAAAGAAGTAGGAGTAGGGTTTTATTTTATGTGGGTTATATAGCACATCCTCAGTAATGTGTCTTAGTGTCTTATAGCAAGCATAAAAATGTGTCCTGCTTTTTGGAGAATAAACCCTGGAAACTCTTGCATATGGACATAGGTTTGTTTGACTTCACTGTGGTTGCTTACATTGGTCAAGCTAAACATTTTCCTAAATATTTGCAGTGTCAACACTGTAGTTGCTGAAATGGCCCTTGGCTTGTGTGGGTAGGAGTGGGGCAGCAGGGGCCACAGCTGGTTAGCAGTGAAGATTTGGATGAGAAGAAATGTTCTGGACCTAGGGCCATCACATGGAACTGGGAGTTCTGCAGATACAGTGGCAGCAGGGATAGTATTAAGAACAAATGTGCCCAAGGAAGTCCTGAGAACCACATCGTAATTTGAAAAGTGTGTTTGCTATGTTGGGCCGCAGTGCTGCCCAGTAGGTAGCAGACTAACCTAGGATTAAGGAGGACTGGATGCTATTTCCAGGTCTACTTGCAGCTTGTGTGGTTGACCTTGACAAATTGTTTTACTCTGTACTTTGGGCTGTGGTCCCATGTTCATTAACACTGCATTTGTGCCGTACCAAATCACCTGGTAGCACATTCTCATCAAATAAGCCAGATCACATGATACTGTTTATGCTGTCTGTATTCTGGCTGCAGAAGGACAGACACTACCTGATGGAGCATAACTGTGCAAAATTAGAATTGGCAGAGTGGGTTACACTCAATCGGTGTGTCATGCAGCTGTGGTGGTTTTGATCTCATAAAAGACATACTGAAACTGAATTTACTGTCTCGCTCAACCACGATCTCAGTCATGTGGACAGCATCCTGTATCACTGTCTGTAAAGAGATTTTTTTTTTTCTACCTGAAGAATTCAAAGCTATTTGAATTCAATTTTTAATGATTTTATTTTAAAACTGAAGATTGCAGTTGGCAGTCTGAACTTTTGCTGAAATTCCAGAAGGTCACACATAGAGCAACTGAAAGTCTCTGTGATTTGGATCCCTACTTTTCTAGGCAGTGTCTGCATTTCAGAGTCAATGTGAGTTAACTCTGTCTGGTTTAGCCTAGCCTAGAGAAAAAAGATAAAATTTTGAAATGTAATGAAACTGGTAGGTGTTGAGGTAAGATAGCCCGATTAAAAAGCTATCTTAATCTCAAATTGTGGATTTTTTTTTTTTTGTAGATGAAATTTATTACTGGAAACACTGGCATTGTAGTTTCAGTTGCTCAGTAGTGAAAATAGTCTTTCAAATTAATCGTCTCATCTAGAAAGCTTCTGCTGACAGTCCAAGGATTTAAATCCTTGGAGCCACGGGGTGGAGGTTGAGTGCTAAATGCTGGATGATTCTCAGCAGCAGGGGTTTTTACTTTAAATTAGTTTCTCCTGTTAATTGAACACACCCAAGTTGATCAGTGTCAGTGGGGAGGCAGTTTCTGGAATGCCTTCCATAAAATGTCTCCCTCCAAACATTGAGTGTTGTTTTAATTACTGTAATTGTTTCCAGAAATTATATGTATGTGTTGGATACTTTATTATTCCTTCTCCAAAATTTTAAATGTTAGGTCACTCATTTAAAAACATTTACTTTTTCTCCTAGAATATTTTTAAACTGATCTTATCAATAAAAATACTCAGTTACCCAGATTTCCCCTCAGCAAAATTCTTAGCAGATTGCTAATGAATCACAGATACAATGTTGCTTCCAGCATTAACTAGATCACACTTTTTTTTGTGGCTGCTACTGCCATGAATTTATTTTCGTTAAAGAATTTCAGCTAAGACGGAGTTAGTGGAAGTTGCTACTCTCATTCCTAGTTTCCTCATTAGTTATATTATTTGGAACTTTTTCTTGTTGAACTGTTCAATACTGGGTGTAAATAGGAGCGCGTGTGCAGCATGTCGCATGTCATTTAGAACAGACCAAAGTCATACGACTTTGCAGTATGGTTTGTTGTGAATGTCTTCGTTTTTACAGAACTGTGTATCTGGGGCCTTTTTTAAAATGGACAACATTTCTTTGCTTTATTTTCTGATGCTGGGAGTTAAGAGCAACTTTTTGACATTTATTTAATTAAATCTAATAATGGGTTTCTCATGATTTTTAAGATGTGCTCAACCTGTGCTGCGAATGTCAAATTGTTTTTCTCTCTCACATTTCAGATGGCTCCTGTTGAGGGAAGGTAGTGCTTTGATTTAAAAGTTGCAGCATAGCTTCTTTCTGTTTGTGATGTGCTGCAGTATGTAACTATGCCCAATTTAGTGCCTACTGAAAAAAAATCTGCCTAGTAGTATGTATGCATTTTATTATCTTTCCAATTTGAAGAGGAGGTTTCAAAAAATACCTAAATCCTGCCAGAAATCAATACCAGATGTCACAGTGTCTCCCAAAAGTGGTCCCATTTTTGATAACCTACTGTGAGTTACAAACAGTGTGCTTGATAATAAAGATTGGCAAGTTGAGCTAATTTGTGGGCTCTCATCTTATTTATCTGAGCTAAGTGCATACCCTGAGCAAGCTGATTTAACCAGCTGAAGTATTTCTTCTGTGCTTAGACTTTTGTGTTTACACTGACAGTGAATGAAAAATACTATAAAAGACTTAAGAAAATGTGTACATCAGATGCACTTCAAGCTTCCTTACAAAGTGTAAAGTTCCCATGTTAACATGTATTCACACATACCCCACCTGATAAATTCTACAAAACAAGAGAAATTAAAAGCTCAATGATGTTGCTAGTCTTAACTCTCCTGGCACTCTTCAAACATTAGTGCCTCACTGCACTGCCCCTGCTTCTGTGTGAACGATTCACAGTGTTTGTTCAACTGGCTACTCATCCACTGCTCAAAGCTGGTATGATGCTGTTTTTTCCCCTGCAGTCTGTTGTGTGGGGAGAAGATTGGATAGCAAGGGCTTGGATGCAATGGTGAGTTTACAAGAGTTGCTGGGAAGATGGCAACTCTGGTAGGGAAAACTTACAGGGCGTGGTTTTGTGGGGTGTGATAATTGTTGTAATACAAAGTGTGGGCTGTAAATGAAATGTTTCTCCATGGATATTTTTATGCTTAGTTGGAGGTGATCAAGGGATACAGGTAAAGGCTGGGCTGCGCTAGAGGCAGTTTGGTCCAGTTCAGTAAAACTGTCTGTTGAAAGAGGGAGTTTCTGGAGCAGCTATTAACAAACCTTAGTATGCCCTTAGTCCTCACAAAACAACCCCACCTTTCCCCACTGCGCTCTGCTAAATTCCACTAACGATGAGCCATAGCCCTCACCACCATCTCTGCTCCGTGGAGCGCTGGTGTTCAGACTGGTGGGCAGCTTCTCTTCCTTTTCTCTTGCTTCCCCTCTTACATCCTGCTTAGGCTTTGGAATCCCTTTCTTGCCTTCTTTTGGCCTAACCCGGCGTTGGCTGTTGTTGGTTGGTCACTTGCCCTTGGAGAAGACTCAGCAGTGTTGCTCCCACTGAAAGCAGTGCATTGTATCTCTTGGCAGATATAATCTGACAGAGCGCATGGAAATACCACTGAACAGTGTCTTAGGAGAATCTGGTCATTATGTGTGTCTCTACCAACCCTTTATGAACTAATTAGACCTGAGTTTAATGAGTCATCCTCCTTAATCTATCAGTTAGGTTTGCAGATGCCTGGCCACCTTCGTCAGTCAGGCTTATAAACAACTATAAGACAAATCCCATCAACCAGGTTTATGTGCACAGCATAGATCACTGTAATTGTAATGGTTATTACAGCTCAGTATGAGTTTACACTTGGCCATTTCCAAGCCCCACAAAACCCAGACCCAAACTCCTTATACTAGTTCTTTTCAGCAGTTATCTACCTGGTAAATTTTTAATAGGAAGAGATTGTTTTATGGTAAGGGGAAAATCCAGCTAAAGCAAAAAGCACCTGTACAGGATCACAGGTGTGGCTTCTGCTCAAGGAGAAACTGTCAGTTAATTTGGGTGAGAGGTGACTTTAATAGCAGTGTGTAGTCATGGATGGAACAGAAGTGTTTGTTCACCATGTGTCACATAAAGACCCATTTAATGAAATTATCCAGCAGCAGGTTTTAAATCAACAAAAGGAAGTAACTTTTACACAGTGAATAATTACATAGTGGAATTAGTTGCCACAGGATGTTATGGACACCAGAATCATTAAGGAGTTCAAAAAGGTACTAGACAAATTAATAGAAGAAAAAATCCTTGACAGCTGTTAGATGCAAAGATTCAAATACAGTCACTGTCTTGGTAAATCCCTAAACTGCAAGCTGTTAGTAGTAGTGAAAGTATATGGTGAGAAACAGGGAGAGATCTTTCTATTTGGTGCTCATTAACTTCCTACTCCAGCCTTTTGCTTCTGCCACTGTTAAAGAGAAGAGAATATGCTGGATGGGTCTTTAATCTGAGGTACCATATCTGAAAGGGGCAGAAAATAAACTGCATAGAAAACCCAGTCTCCACAAGCACTACTGCACCCTGAAATTTATGTTGAATGGCTACGGAACTTTAGATAAATTACATTTATCCTCTGTTTCAAACCTGTTTTGGAATATCATTCTATCTAAAAATTACCTTTCACCTCCATAATTTTAATATTTGCAAAGTTTTCAGGATATCTAATAATTTCTCTTTCTGTTCTTACTCATATATTTGATGATTTAAAAAAATAAGCAAATGAACAGCTCCTGCTCTGGGCATTGTTATATAATTGAAAATCTGAAAGCTTGCTTCAAATCCATATAATATAAAACCACATAAACCATTTAATAATTAGGTACTAGCAGATAAAATCCAACTTGAAGTTTGCAGAGCTACACCCACTTGGACCAAAAAAGGGAGGAATCTTTGGCTAGATCCTTGTCTTGCAGCCAGTTTTCTCCTTTAATGCCCAAAGAAACCTTAATAACGTGTTCTAAATAACAAATCTTCTTGTAGTACTGATGGGAGGAGGTGAACTACAGCTCTGGGTGAGTACCTGCTGGGACCCCTTCCTGTAAATTTGATGAAATTTCAGCTGAAGTACCTGCTCTGATCTCAACCACACCAAATGGGATCAAATGTTTTCCTGGGTGATTAGGTAAAATACAATGTAGGTTTTTTAACTATTTTGATAGATCAGAATCTGAAAGTTTTAAGATCTGTCCTTGAGATTCCTGGGTTGGTGAATATAAAAATGCCTTTTATATCCCCATCAACAGTGTCATAAAACAGATATGTGGTCCAATTGGGATATATAAATGGTCAACTAAATTGTAATTGTGGGCTGCTTATTATTGGAGATACTGGATAAGAGACAACAAAGCATGTCTTATTTCTTAAAAGAGAAAGCATTAAGTTGATAGCACTGTCAGAAAAAAACCCCAAAATTTGATGTGTGTTTTCATTACTTGAGAAAAGCTTGGCTCCACCATTTTTGTAGCTCTTCTTCAAACAGTTTTTTGCATCTCTTAGCCTCATGTTTATGGGTCTGACAAAACCCAACTGCTTCAGCTTCTGTCAGTCATGAGCCCATGGCCTGTTCCCAGGCTTGGGTTTCTCCACACGCCTCTTGCACTGGGGAGTCCGATATGGGATGCAGTATTTCAGCTATTGCCTAATCAATGCTTCATAGAGGGGAAGAGTAACTTCTGTTGCCCTGCTAGCCACGCTGCTCCAAATGTTGCCATATCCAATTGGCTAATTAGCAGTGAAAGCGTTTCCTGAAATTTCACTTGGCATCTACCATAGCAGAGCTGCTACAAGGACAGTCAGTTCCTAGCATCTACTGATGCTTGGGGTTGTCTCGCCCCTAGAAAAGCTATAGAATTCTTCTTGAACTTGGCATTACCAGTTCTGATTTTCCTCAAGGTCCTTCTTGATTAAAGTTCTACTGCTTGATGTGTCAAACACCACTGGGTTGGTTATGTCTAGAAGATTGCTGAGAGTGCATTTGGTTTCATCATCCAGGCCTTTGGTGAGGATATTGAACATATTCATCTCTGTTCAGCACTACAATACACCTCTTGGTACAGGCTACCAGTTGGATGGCAAACTGGTGTTTGCTGTGAGCATTACCCTCTGAGCTGGCTGGCCCAGTAATTTTCACTCTACCAAAAGACCATTTGATTACATCCACCACTCTCCCCACATCTGCATTTCAGGTCAGTTCATCACAGAAAGCAATTATCAGTTTCATCAAGCATTAACTGCCCTTTGTGAGTCCATGCTGATTGTGGCTGATTACCTTTTTGTTCTCTGCATGTTTGGAGGTGGATTCCAAAAGGATGTGGTATGTAATCCTTCCAGGGGCTGGGGTTAGGCTAAGTGGCCTGCAGTTGCCTTCCTTATGCCTTTTCTAAAGCCAGACACAGTGCTAGCCTTTCTCCAGTTTTCAGGTGTCTGCCTCAATGATCATGTTTTTTTTGGAGATAACAGTCAGTCTAGTGACACATTGGCTGACTCTTTCAGCATTTACAGATTAATCGTGTCTGTCCTCATCGATTTGAATACATCAGCTGTTCTAACTCATTCCTAACTTGTCCCTAAACTGTGTCTTCTCAAACCATCCTGGTACATCTGCAAATCTAGGAGTAGTCTTTGCCTGTGAAGATGGAGGCAAAAATGTATTCGGTACTTCAGCCTTTTCCACCTGCACAACCACTGGGTTGTGTCCTCCATTCAGTAACATCCTCACATTTCCTCTAAATTTACGCAACTATGTCTTGCTGCTATTTACATTCATCACTTGTTTTCATTCTAAATGTGCTTTGGTTTTCTCCATGTTGTTCCTAAATGCCAAAGTAGTGCTGTTGTACTAATTTTTTTTGTTTGCTGGCACCTTTTGCTTCAACATCCCAGGAGATCCTGCTGAGCCATCTCCTGTATAATCCAAAGACTATTTGCATAAAATCCATAGTCCTATTTCTTCTTCTTACCTTCCCAGTCTTCTGGATCCTGAATACAACTGGCTTGTGGTCACTGCTCCCAAGCTACTATCTGTGACCACATTTGCCACTTTTCCTCCATGTTTGTGTACACAGGTCACGTAGGATATTACCTTTGTTTGTTCTCTCTAGCATTTACATTAAAAAGTTATCACCGATGTAGCCTAGATATACCCTGGATTGCTTGCACAATGCCATGTGGCCCTAATGAGGACCAAGTATGGTAATGGGGTTGTTTTTGGTTATTTGTATACAGCATTATCCACTTCATCGTCCCCTTGAACAGATGGTGTGTGACAGGCCCAGGCTGCTGCATGCCTCATGTTTCTTTTGCCTTTGTTTTGAAGTTGAAGTTTCCAGACCAGAAGTTTCCTATCAGATAAGCCTCTGGTTTCACACTGGACCTCAGCATGGACAAGGAGATGCTTTGTAAGAAAGTACAACTGCCGTTCTTCTCCATTGCATGTTCTCCTTGAACAGCCTCCGTGACACTGTTCCAGTCATGGATCCTATCCCATTTAATCTTTGTGATCCTGATCACATCAGAACACTCTGACTGTGCATAAATTTCCAATTCTTCTTGTTTGTAGGCCAGGCTCTGTGTGTTAGTACCCAGACACCCAAGGTTAGCCTGTGCGTGCCCTCCCTCCAAGCAGAAATGCGTAACTTTCCCATGTGGCCTTTTCTTACACAAACTTATCCTTCCTTTTTTTACCTCTGGGTGAAGGCCCCATTGTTCAATGAATTTAAAGTTATCCTCACTAGAATTGTGATCTCTTCACAGAGCTCTTTTTTTCAGGTGGCTTTGATATCTTCTTAACAGTCCATCTGCATTGAATGGGGCATTGTAGGCAAAGAAACCAAAGTCTTACTGCTGACAGCAGCTGTGCAGACAGGCATCAGTGTGCTGGTTATGTCTGCCAGCTAGGTCTCTCCATTGACTACAAGGGTTGAGGAGACCACCACTGGGATTTCTGCCATCTCATGTTTGCTCTGAGCTCTCTCTTCCATTTGAGCTGCTCAAGGTTTCCCTTGGCTGTGTTACTTCTGTCCCACAGGGGATGGCAGCAAGAGGTAGAGTTTGGAGGGCTGGGTAAGTGTTGGCAATTTGTCTGCAGTATCAGTGATCTAGGTTCTGGGCAAGCAGCAGACACACATGGGGATGGATTCTTCTGCTTCACATGGGAAGCATCATAAGCCACTAACACCAATGCTTTCTTTAGTACTGACACTAATCCAAAGACTTGAGATACCCACTCAGAATTTTATCCCCAAACACCCTGTTTCTGAAACTCTTAGCTAGGCACAGCTAGAAGACAAAACAGAGCTGTATTCATGATACCTGAAGTCATGGAATTCCAGCTTCCAAACAATGCAAGTTTTTATGTGCTTCTTGGTCCTTCAGTCCTTTCTTCTTGGAACCATAGAACAGAATCATAGAATCATTAAGGTTGGAAAATACCTTTAAGAGCTTGGAGTCCAATCATAAACCTCACACTGCTAACTACAGCACTAACTCATGTGTACCACATCTACATGTCTTTTAAATACCTCCAGGAATACTGACTCAACCACTTCCCTGGGCAGCCTGTTCCAATGCTTGATAACATTTTTAGTGAAGAAATTTTTCCTAATATCCAATCTAAACCTTCCCTGGAGCAACTTTAGGCTGTTTCGTCTTGTTCTGTTACTTGGGAAAAGAGACCAACCCCCATCTGGTTACAAACTCCTTTCAGGGAATTGTAGAGAGGAATAAGGTCCCCCCTGAGCCTCCTTTTCTCCAGGCTAAACACCCCCAGCTCCACAGCTGCTTTGTTGCCTTTCTTTGGACATGCACCAGCATCTCAGTGTCAACATTCATTTGCAAACTGACTGAGGGTGTCCTTGATTCCCTCACCCAGATCGTAGATGAAGATATTAAATGGGACTGGCCCCAATACCAAGCCCTGGAGAACACCACTTGTGAGCAGCTGCCAGCTGGATTTAGCTCCATTCACCACAAACCCGTGTGGGCTGGGCCTGATCCCCTGGTTATCCTGTATATGCCATGTGATGGCACTCAAGGTGATCTGCTCTGTAACGTTCTCTGGCACTGAAGTTAGGCTGACAAGCCTGTAGCTCCCCAGATCCTCCTTCATGATGGATGTTACATTGATTCCCTTCCAGTCAACTGAGACCTTCCCGTTGAGCCAGGACTGCTGATAAATGATGGAGAGTGGCTTGGTCAGCTCTCGCACCAGCTCCCCCACTACTCTTTGGTGGACCCCATCTGGCCCCATGGACCTGTGTTTGTCTAAGTGCTGTAGCAGGTCACTGACCAATTGCTCTTGGATTAGGGGGGCTTCATTGTGCTCACTGTCCCTGTCTTCCAGCTCAGTGGGCTGGGTACCCTGAAAAAAACAGTCTGACTATTGAAGACTGAGGCAAAGAAGTTATGAAATATCTCTGCCTTTTCTTTATCGTTTGTCTCTATGTCATTTCATGATCCCCGTGCCCACAATATCCTCCAACTGTGACATCACTCACAAGTTCTTTTCTATTCACAACAGCAGGTCCAGCAGGTGCCTTTCCTTGTTGGCTACCTCACCAGTTTTTTCAGGAAGTTCTCTTCCACACACTCTGAGAACCTCCTGGACTGTTCCTTCTCTTCTGTGTTGTATTTCTAGCAGACATCTGATAATTCTTACTCCAATGGAGCTTAAGTTTATATCTTGGAGAAATTTTTTCAAAGACCCTGCAGGTCTCCTGAGCAGCACCCCTGAAGTGAAGCCCATGGGCTTCTCTTGGCTGCTCCTCACTGAGCAGAGCAGTGATTTGACCTGAGCATGGTTCCTTGGCTGCCTACCCTGGGAGGAGCACTGGGCAGCTGAGCACTCCAAGCTTTGGATGGCAGAATGTACCCTCACCACTTCTAAGGAGGCTGAGGTTGTCAGAGTACCAGGAAGGCTGCAGTGGTGACATGTGCTGTGTTCACCACTGTTTGGGAGCAGCTTCTCTTGGTGAAATCTCTGGGATTTCTTTTACACTCCCTGCAATCCATCTGGCCTATTAAGTGCTTTGCTTCTGGTTTTGTGCCCTGATGGCAGGGCTCCTTGTTGGTAGTGTTCCCTAAGGAACACCATCTCCTCTAGATGAACAGGAAGCTGATGGAGGTTAACTCTGCCCCTGTGAGACTCCCACCTGGCAGGGATCTCCTCCTGCTGCTGGTTAGTGAGTTCCTGCCCAGTTTGTTTGCCTTGGGATCATATCAAACATTGCTTCCTCTTACTCTGCTGTTCAAAACAGGGGTTGGAAGATGGATGTGAGTTAGCCATGCTGCTTCAGGTCAAGAACTAGCAGTCCTAGGTTCAGGATAGGCAAATTAGGGTGATTTATACAGGATTTATTTTTATGTGCTTTTCACAACAACCATTGTTGTGAAAGTTGTTGTTATTTTGTATGTGAAAGTTGTAAAGTTGTTGTTATTTTGTTCTGTAAAGTATTTTTAGTAAAACCTCAGTGCCTCTTTTATTGAATGACTAATACATTTTGGTACATCTGAATTACATTTATACTGAGTCATTTAATTTTGTAATGACATATTTAAATGTTTAAATCTCTACAAAAGTTAAATATTGTAAAAGACTAACATTTTGTTCTAGGAGTTTGTGCCTGTATCACCACAAGCCTCTGCTAAGGGGAAGAACTCTTGTGAGCTGAAAACTAACAGGATGCAGTATCGCAGAAATATTTTGGGAAGCCATAAATGAGCCAGTATGTCTTTGCACAGCCAGAATTGTTTAGTTTTTTTTTTCAAATCAGTTCTTCATCTACTTGCTGTGTAATGATGTTGCATTTAACATTTCACAATACTGGTGTTGCGCTGTTAGTTTTTCCTAACTCAGTGTTCCCCAACATTTCTAAAATTTTCCCTCATCTCAGACTATAGTTACTTCACATTTTGAAACTCAGGCTTTGTTTCTAGGGGAGGTTTTACCAGTAACAGAATTAAAATAGTTATATCAGTGTTCTCTGCAGTCTTGCTTTTCTTGTAAGTATTTGTGTGGGNTAGGTTTTTCCTTTATTTTGTTTTTTAAATTCTTACAGAGGACATGTAAGCTGAAATAAAATAAAAGGATCTGCAAGTTTTATACTGGGAGAACTGTAAGATAAATGTACACGTCTTGCTTGTGTAGACCAGTTGAACAGCCTTCCTTGAATTACTTTGTCTTGCACTGCTTCTTGAAGTACTTTTTCCCTAGTCTGATGTCTTTCTCTTATCAGCTCACAATGCCCTTATATTCCTTGAACAAATCCCTGTTTTGCCAGGCTCTCCTTATTTTGAAACACCTTGCAAGCTTTCACTTGTGCATCATTATGCTGGATTTGTAATCTGTGTTTCTCCAGATGTGTGGTTGATACAGTGTCTTTGCTTGTGTGCCAGGTCCATGGTTTACCCTGTGAGCTCTTCAGGGCAGAGAGCTGCTCATCACGTCATGTGCTTGCTGCAGCCCATACCATATTTTTAGACTCCAGGGAGCAATCATCAATCATTGTGAAATACCAATATCCTTTTATTCTGCTATCTATGAATACTGCTTGAGGCTTCTCATCGCCTTCAAGCAAAGAATCAAAGCTAAGAACCACAGAAAAAGTTGGTTTTGTACTTGCACAACGGGGTTGTATGGTGAGAAAGGGTTTGAAAAAGAACACCCACCACCACCAAACAAAAACAAACCAGCTAGTTTTCACCACTGAGCAAGAGACCTGGGACTGTATAGGAGAAGAATGGGAGATATGTGTAGTGGTAATTCTGAAATGAAAATAACTTTCTGCTCTGTAAACATTTGTATGTAAAATACAGAGAGCAGGATTTTCAAAAGTGCTTACATGATGTAAGAAACAAAATAAGAAACTGAATCCACAGCTGAATGGTTAGGCAATAACCTGGGATGTGGGAGAGTCAGGTTCAAATACTTGCTGCAATTATCTTTTAATTAGTTATACAAAGTGGAACAACTTCAAACAGGAGAGATCGAGATGTCTTACTCCTGAATACCCAATAGCCTATGGGCTAGGACAACTAATATGGGATGAGCAGAGATTTGAAAACGGGTCACTCACCTTACTGATGACTGTTTTAACCACTGAGATATTAAATCTGATAGTATGTGGATTTCTCTCATCATTGTTTATGAGGAAGGATTTGCTTGGCTTAAGCAACTGACTAAAGGAAAGGGTTTGTGGAGGAGGCACCCATTGCCATTAGAGGAACAGAACTCCCTGTCTCTTACAGTCTGCTTCGATAGCTGACTCTTGTGATTCCTGGTTTTTGACACCGGCTTTCTCCATCCATTTTATACAAGGTCTGAATGTCTCATTTAGGGAGGGCATTACTTTGGATGGCCAGATCTCTAAGGTTTCAGTGCTACAACTTGTGTCTTTTTGTGCATCTAGTTGTCTGCGACAGAGTAGGGAGTTACAATAGTGCCGACAGACCGAACAGAAGGATGCAAAGGATTTTAAGCATGGCTGACATATTAAATAGCAGACATAAAGACATTACATATTGTTAAAATGTATTTACTGCTAAAGGAGTAAACCATGCTAATATACTAATTACATCATCTTGAGACTGATAATTATCTCTGCAGGATTTCATGAGTCCGCATCCATTTGATTTGTCCTAATTCAGAGCCTTGTCATCCTCATCTGCAATCTCTTGCCCAGATGGAGCATGGAAATCGACACAAGCGTTCCTAATATGCAAATAGAGATCTGCAGTTCCACTTCAAAGTGTCAGCTTCTGAAGTGGGAGTTTTAATTATTCCATTTTGAGTTAGTGACTCTGCAAAAGAGGTTTTTTTTTTTCTTCTGTCAGTGAATTGGGTGTTCTTTTTATTTTCCTCTTCAGATTTGTTACCCAGCTTTGCAGTAGGCATGTCTTACTCTGCCATGCAAACAATGCAATGGTTGACCAGTTAATGATCCATTTGTTTACTGATTGCAATCCATAACTTCCTCAGGGAGTTGTTTGTCCTGTTCTTCTTGGGTTCTTTTGCATGTAGTATTTTATATAACAAGATGAGATTCCTCGTTGCTCATCATAGGAATTCTGTCATGAACTTGACAAACAAGGTCATATATCAACTGCCCTATATTTTTCAGAGATGATCTGTGTCAAAACTAAAATCCCTTGAACAAGGGAATGGGCTGCTGAGGTTGGGGAAGAAGAGAAATTCACAAAGCAAGAAATATTATAATGACTCTATATGGCACAGCAGAAGACAAAAACTAAGGGGAATGGGATTGTCCCCCTGCACTGGTGAGGCCACACCTCAAGTACTGTGTCCAGTTCTAGGTCCCTCCATTCAGGAAGGATATTGCAGTGCTGGAGCAAGTCCAGAGAAGGACAATGGAGCTGGCGAAGGGTCTAGAGAGTCAGTCATATGAGGAGTGGCTGAGGGAGCTGGAGGTCTTTAGCCTGGAGAAAAGGAGGCTCAGGGGGGAACCTTACCACTCTGTACAACTCCCTGAAAGGAGGTTGTAGCCAGGAGGAGGTCAGCCTCTTGTCCCAGGAAACCAGTGATTGTATGAGAGAAAAAGACTTCAGACTGTGCCAGGGGAGGTTCAGGTTGGATATCAGGAAGAATCTCTTCACTGAAAGGGTGGTTAAGCCTTGGAACGGGCTGCCCAAGGAGGTGGTGGAGTCACCATCCCTGGAGGTGTTCAGGAAATGACTGGATGTGGCACTTAGTGCCATGGTCTAGTTGACATGGTGGTGATTGTCAGGAGTTGGACTTGACGATCTCAGAGGTCTTTTCCAACCATAATGATTCTATTATAGGAATTGATAATAGTTAAACTACAGGAACTGACCAAAATAGAAGGTGATTGGCTGAGATGTAGCTGAAATGTCATCTGATTGCGAATAACTACTGAGTAGAATCAAATCAAGTATTTTGCTGTGATATGTACTCATAAGGAAGATCCCTGTTGAAGTGTGAGATGCAATTACAAGGTTAATTACTTACCCTGAGTTATACTGTTCCACTTTGGATGGTATATTTTCACTTTATAATGAGGTGAATTTAAGGAGGTCACCGACAGTGAGGAAACTGTGCAACAGAAGCACTCGGGGCAAAATAATCCTGAGTACCAGTGGGTGCACTTGGGAAAGAAAGCACTACAAGACCCCATGAAGAGGTCAGTGTGACTTGCTGTTCCTGCAATACTGCTGACCCCTGTGTGCAGGGGAGGCAACCTGCATCTGCTCCCTAAATCCTTTGCCAGTGACTCAGCAGGTGTTTGGTGAGAATGTAATACATAAAAGGAAGAATGGAGGCATCCCATAATTAGGGCTAGTAATAAGGAATCAGTTTAGCATGTGATATACAGTGAGTCAGAGAAATGAAGGAGAAGCAAGTTTGATAGGGTTATAGGAAGGAAAGTGCAGTACTAAAAATTGTGATGAATGGTGATGAGATGAGCTTCAGAAGAAGCTAAAAAAGGGAAAGCAAAGTTATATGAGAAAGCAGAAGAATGAGTTCAAAACCTAAATATGAGAGGGCTATAAATTCAGAAGGATGTAGGGAGAAGTTCAAATGGCAGGAAAGGCTGGCTGGCATAGGGCTTATGCTTGCAGCCTGAAAGAACTTGGGGGACAACTGTGATAGCATTGCAGAAACTGAGGAATAAGAAAAAAAAATGTATCTCTTGAGTTTAAAAATAACAGAAAGGAAATAACTGCAGGCACAGAGTGATAAGTTTAGAAGAAAATTACTTTTTTATGCTTTTAAATCCTACAGTAAATGACAGTTTCTAATCATGGACAACATAAAATTTCTGTGATTATCAGACAGCATAATGAGAATGTTTTTGATAGTCAGAAAAGTACTGATTTTTTTTCGATATTACATCCAAACTCATAGTGGTGTGGCTTCCTGTGTAAGTTCTTGGAGAGACAAATAAGATTTCTACTCTTAACACCTTTTCTTGTCAGCCAAATAAATATTAAAAAAAGGGTGTATAAATTTGAGGCTAAGCTTTTAAATTTATTTTGCTTTTACAAACAGCGCTTTAACAGTGTATCTGAAGAGTACTCCACTTAGGAGTTGTTCTGGTTCGTACTTCTGTTTTTCCTATTGCCATGCAGACTCTCAGGCAGAACTGTTTCCTTCAGCCTTAGAACTGCAGACAACAACTCTCTTTTTTTCCTGTTTCTTCTCACCCTGCTGTCATATTTTGAAGACATGAGTAAATTGCTACTGCAGTCACACAGACTCATTTACAGAAATTCTTATTTTAAATATGAACTATTTAAAAATTAAAGTTGGAATTTAACTACTTCCCACAATAAAATCAAGGGCTCGTGTGTAATGGGGGAGCTGATATATGCTGAGGAGCTGGAATATGATTTGATTTCTAGTCATAATTTTAAACCTGCATTGATAATTTGCATATAGCTTTCTAAAAAGGCATTGTGTATGAATTGCAAGAGAGTTGCAAAACAAATATCCCTGAATTTTTAAAATCTCTTCTTGTGTGCTTCCTATTTCAGAGGCAGCTACCAGATTTCATCCAGTCCACTTTACAGTTAGGTATTGGTATTGCTAGGATTGCGCTTAATTGCAGCACAGTTCTGCAAAAAACTGTTCACAATTTTTCAGGTTTCCTTTATTGTGGAGAGTATGGAGCAAGGTGGTTTTGAACTAAGATGCAGATGCTAATGTAATGACCTGTAACAAAAAAGCTGTTCAGGTTTTGTCAAAGTTCTGAGGACCCAATTTTGTGAGGCTCTGTACAAAAGGGATTCGCTGGAATCAGGAAGTTGGGCTCAGTTGTGCAGGACACACAGCTGGCACAGAAACAATCAGACAGTTGTGAAAGCATTTTTTGGCATCATAATAAAGGAAAATGGTGTAAAACAAGGATTTTGAAGAAGGATTTAAAGATATATTCCCAAATGTATGTTAGGAGCTTTCTCACAGCAGGAGCACCAGGAGAGAGAGAGTGCAAATGTGTTTTGAAAATCAAACAGGTAGAGTGACAGAGACTGGCATCATCAGTTATCTGATGGCAAGAACCAGCCTCTTGATGCTGTGATGGATAACAGAATAGGTGTGGATAGACTCCAAGGATTTTGGAAGGTCAATGGGAAGGATGCATAGGGAGGTAATGTAAACAAGATTAATCTAGGCTGTCACCCAGCACATGTTATCTTTGCAAAAAATGGTAACTGCAGAGGAACAACAACTTTATCTAGCATCCTAGGAGCAAAGGCTAAGTTGAAATGCTCATTTTCTTATCCAATTCTTTTTCTGAAGCTTCACTGAAACTGCATTACTAATGAAGATGGGACCTATAAGCAAAGAGGAGGAAAAGAATTGCAGTTGAAGACATCCTTCTCTGCCTGCCTGCAGGGAACCTGTAAAAGTTAGGGAACTGAGATATCCTGTGACACCTGTGTAGCAAAAAGGGTATCTTACTGTTTCAGAGTGTGCTGTGCAAGGGAAAATAATCACTTGAGCATGTACTAGGAGAGCACGTAGTGTTTGGCAAGACAAGGGAAGAGGCACAAGCTGTCAGCCAGAACTGGTAAATCAAGAAGGATGAGACTGGAAGTAAGATCTGGGATTTAGCGGCTAATAATTCCATTGAGGGCTGTCCCAATAGGAAACTGGATAAGTAAACATCACTAATAGGGATGGAAGAATGTGATATGTAGAAAGGCTCAAAGGAGAGACTTGTCTCTATGGCATTTGCAGTAAAGTGCAGAATAAAAGGCAATTCTGCCACCAGGCAGACTGGGACAAGTGAGGTGTTTGTACCCACTGCAGTATAAGTAAGGCAGGTATTCCCAGTTTATAAGGAAATTGGGGAGCTTTAGTACAGTTGCACTGGTTGGGTTTTTTGTTTGTTTTGCTTAGTGCAGCCCTGTGCTATCACTGAATTCACTGTTCTGTGTTAAAGGTGGAGCTCACGAAGACTGAATTATTGCCATCCTGATCTGTATATTAATAAAGATATATTAATTTGGCGAGTCTAGGCTGCAAGTTTCTTCCAGGATTTGTGTTTTTCAACTAATGTCAATTCAAATGAAGCATGAGTTTGTACTTAAGATATCTTATTGCTGTTTCCCAAAAGTGTAAAGGTTACATTTACTCCTAATGAAAAATGACGACATGACTCACATTGCTGTTTTGGAGAGTATGAAGAAGAAATGCTGTTAGTGCTGAAGAACTTTTTAAGGACAAGAATTTCATCAGATGAATGAAAAAAAAAACCAAGAGGGGTAAAAATTGAAAAAGCCTGCCTGATTTTCACTGGAGGTATACCCAAAGAATATGGAAAACATCCCTCTGGAAAAACAACAGATTTTAACAATGATTGCTGTATGAAGGTTTTCAAAAGATAAATCACACTTTGTATTTATACAGGAATAAGCTTCACAGCTGGCATAAATCAGTGTTTTGTAGGAGCTTTTGAAGATAACACTGAACTGTACTTGTTTTAGGATTTAGCCCTTTATTTCCATACTGTAGAAAACATGGGTTTTAGTGATCTTAGTCAAACAAGCAGAGCCATACAAGAGCAAACAGGTTGTTAATCCGAAATCACCTTAGGGCCTTCTTCTGCTCCCACTGAAATCAATGTCTAAATTCCCATCAGTTTGAGTGGGATATTAAAAAAAGAAAAATAGCTCTAATATCCATGTTAATGTATTTGCTAAATATGTGAATTAATCAGCAGCTTGGTAAACTGGTTCAACAGCCTGATGCATTTGCTGAATCAACCTTGCCAAAACAGATGCACCATTTGCCTCACAGTTTCTAACATGCTGCGAAAGCAAAGCAACAGTTTTATAAGAATAGTTATAAGTTGGTTTTGCTGTTACATGCCTTCATCTGTGCTCAGGCAAAACTACTTAGAGCAAGATGCTATGTATCTCTAGTGCACCAAAATTAACTTTCATATAAACTCTGTTTATGGCGGAACTTTTAGGTATGAGGAGAAGATAGGCTTGCTCCTTCATCATGCTTCGAACCATAATACTGTAGAAGTTTTTGCTTTGTCAAATTCATACTTCATATGCTGAAAAAAACATAGAGAAAACAAGATGGAGATAGACTTCTGTTTTTTTGAAGTTATTAAGAATATTCAGTCCAACTCTTACTGCAAACAACAGGCTTTCAGAAGTGCTGAAAGGATTAAGGTGCTAAATATCCATGAGCTTTCTTCACTTTGGTACCTTGGGAAAACCTCACCTTTAATCCTCACATTTACTGCTGTTTTTGTGAGCCATTTTTACATTATTGGTAACAGGTAGTTTTAATACTGGTATTTTAATAAGATTCCCTTTAGTTGCTTATTTTTATCCTTTTGCACTTTGAAAAGCATTGCACGGGGGTCTTGGAAAGAAACAAAAGGATGTTCACCATCTTCTCTCTACCATAGTCGGGGAAAATACAAACAGGGGTGGGGTTTTTTCTGTTAAAATGTGTGTAGAGTAGAGCATTTTGCTTGAGGTGAAACTTCTAACATATGGGAACCCCAAGAGATGATGTTCAGGCTCTAAACTCTGCATGCACACAGGCAGTTTTGTTTCTTCCCCTGGTGCTCATTTACATTAATCCTACCCTATATATATGGTTCCTTTCTAAATAGGAGACTGAAAGCAACCAGGGTGGCCAAAGTCCATTAATAGCCTGACTGAAATGACACCTCGAGTGCCAGGAGTTGTGAGAGCTTGCTTGGATACACCCCACTATACCTGGAGGCAGTGTGTGTCCCTCAGTGCTTGCCTTCTTTTTAAGGGTTGACCATGTGCAGCTGTGTTTAAAGTAGGGAAAGGAAACTGAGGACGGTACAGGCAATTTTATTATGGGACACCCTAGCTACAGCCACTGTGTTGACGTGCTGTTTTGGAGCCACGGTAACCCTGCCTCACCTTCATGCTGTTACTCTAGCAGAGTTTGGGGATATTTGAAACGTGCTGACAGTGATTTTCTGTTGTGCTGGCCCGGTTTAATAGGCAGTATGTGTCATAAGTGTGGGTCAACCCTTACAAATCTGCCTCTCTTGGTATTTCACAATAGTCTGCAAAGGTGTTGCTCAACCAGAGTCCCAGCCCTGCAGCCATGATGTACAGAGGTGTTGAATCTCCTGAATCAGATGTGGGCCCTTAGGCAATCCTGGCTGCAGCTGAGCTGTGTTCAAACTACTGCAGCTCCTGCTTCTGAATGACGATAGCCTTTTTGACTGTCCTTGCAGATGTTTCCAAGTGCAGTGTTTTATTTGTGCATCAACAAATGATCTGATATTTGCTAAGGGTTTGAATCCAGCCATTGAAGAATAATAAATGACTGTTTAGGTTGAGCTGAAATTTTGCAGCCTGATTCAGTTACAGTGGTGACTCACTTTGAGTTGGTTCTCACATGATTCACAAAGTGTATGGGTGACTCAACCCACAAATTTACTTAGCTCCCATGTTATTTTCCCTCTCAGTGAAAAAAAAATTGGTTATAATAAATAATCACAGCAAACTTTGACTTACCCTGAGGTAAAATAAATATGTGTGTTGAAAGGCTGCATATTTGTAATAATAAATTATTTAGTGAGGTAAGGATGAAATAATAGGATGTAGGAATTGTTAAACAAGAGGGAAAGGTGACATGCATTTCTGTTTGCTTTTGTTGCATAGCTGAGATAAATAAAGGAAGAATAGTTACTTTCCCTATGATACAAGATGCTCAGAGAGGTTGTTTAGACAATGTCCGTATTTAGTGTTGTAGCCAGCTGATTCTTGGCATTTGTTCTCTGAAATAAGCAGGTTTAGATGTGCCCGTGTCTGGTTCAGACATTTGAAAGTGATGTCAGTTCAGAAAATGTGAGGTTCCTAGGTTCTGATCTGGGTCTTTGTAGGATGCAGTTGGCTGGCACACCTAGTCCTGAAGGACCTGAAATTGGCTGTCTGAAAAATCTGACTGA
This sequence comes from Dicrurus megarhynchus, assembly GCA_013399195.1. Taxonomy (NCBI): domain Eukaryota; kingdom Metazoa; phylum Chordata; class Aves; order Passeriformes; family Dicruridae; genus Dicrurus; species Dicrurus megarhynchus. Next base: position 116,361 of record VXAD01013538.1, read on the forward strand.
GTTCCTTTACAATATCAAATTAATAAAGGTAAGAAATTCTGTCCCAGCAGGAGCTATAAGAAGTTTTTCTTCAAAAGATGCAGCTGCTGTCAGTGTTCCATAACCACATGCAGAGGCACATGGCTGTAGTATAAATACAGTTTAAATTACTATGAGTTTGGAGTTAGGTGGAAACATCACTATATCCTTTTTTGTGCTGTCCCAAAAGAATATAAATATCTAAATAACTACATACCTCTGAGCTTTGTAGCACTGAGTGACTAATCACCCTCCCTTTCATAAATGAAACAACAAAGAATTTGGAAAATGAAGAAATTCTGCCCTGTCAGCTGACTTGGTATTTTAAAAGTTCATTAGCAAGCAGGAATGTTTTTATACCTCACACAACTCAAATGTCAATAATATCCATAAATTAAACTTCAGAAGTCCATATTTTGCAGGAATTAAGTTACAGGGAACAAATAATGCATGGTTTGAAAGATTATGGTGAGAATACTGAATTCTTTGAAAAGATGGTTCTTTTGTAGATTGTATCACAGATATGAGGAAACTGCAACATGGTTCAGGTATGGCAAGAAATTTCTGAGAAATAAAATGGATGGTGCTGGCAGACTCCCAAATACCAGGGAGATAAATGATAGCCCTGTGAGAGTACCTCGGAACAGTGACAGGATAAAAATATGCAGCTAAAGGACTCCTGAGTTAGAGAGAGAAGAACAAAAAGGCTAAAAAATAACCATGGAGTGTCACATGCTGAACCACTGCAATGCAAAGACCAGTGGAGCATTTCTGTGACAGGTAAAATACCGCTCTTTTATCACAAGATTTGCCAAGCAGCCACAAGCTGTTTCAGGCCTCTTTATAGAGAGTGAACCAAATGCACATGTTAATTTGAACTTTCTCTCAGCTAAAGGAGGAGGTAAAAGGATGGCTTTGTGCTCAAAGCACAGAACTGGGATTTATATATTCTTGGTTCTGCCGCAGTCTCCTTGTGCAACCTTAGGCCAAATTATTAATCTCTTAATGCCACAGTCTTTCCATTTGTAAAATACATGGTACATGTCACAATGGGTGTTTGAGGCTAAATTCTTTAATGTTTGTGAAGTGTTTTGGGACTGGGCAGGACAGTTATTAAATGCAGCAGTGCAGCATGCAGGGTTGTGCTAATTAGTGACTTTTTAGACACCGATCCCTTACTGTATGGAGACTAATACCGCAAACTGGTCCAATTTTAGTCTATGGTACCTTTGACCTTACTTATTCTGAGATTGGTCTGGAACAGAATAATTTATTTTTGATTTGGTGGTTATGGTAATTGATGAAATAAAAATTCCCTGGACTGTCCCTTAGAATACCCTGCATTTACTGTTTCCTTAGGCTCTGCAAGCTGGCCTTTCAAAAAGCCTGATTTTTGTAGGCATAGTTTTAACAGTTTAGGCATAGAATAGACACACTCCCAGTGGAAGAATCCATGAGAGGAAGATGTATCCTTACAGACAGATACTGGTAGAAGACCTGTCATGAAGTGAAAAACACAGAAACCCCTTTGCACATATCGCTCTGACCAGGTGGTGTGATGTGAGGTCATGAGTAAATGTATCTTTCAGTAGTTAAACCACAGCTATGTTTTTCTAAACAATTGTGTGTTTAGTGTTTGCAAATGTGTTTTGCTATCAGGACTGCTGGTAGATCATGTATGTATATGTATGTTATATATAACATGTCTGTTCTCCTTATTGCTGAGCTCCCATGTAAATACCCATGTGGTTCTTTGCTGGTATGGCACAGCAGATGCTTTTGCTTTTTCTATTGCTGTAAACAAGCTGTTGTGACTGATACTTCTTTTCACCATATGTCCTGAACACTCCCAGTTCATCGTTACATGTAATTTCCAGGATGCTTTGTAGGGTGTGTATGCCTCCACCCCATTTCAAAATCAATGTAGCTCTCAATGGATTGACTAATGACTGCAAGGTGTTACTTAGCATGCTGGTTTTGGCTGACAGTGCTGCTAAACGAACAGTTGTTTGCTTAACATGTCTTTCATGGTTCTCATGTGAAGTAACTTTTTCTGAGGAATTGAACATGCCAAGGACTTCAGGTCTGCTGGTAAGCATTTATCTGATATGCTGCTGAGACCAAAAAGGAGCATGACCTCTACTTGGTGCCCTGAATACTGATAATTTTGCCTTGTCCCTTAGCCATACCCTATGTTTGTATTATCCTCATACATTTTGTTATGCTGATGTCATCATTCCTACATCCATCAAGAATCTGTAGAGTAGGAGTGGGTAGGTGGTGAGAACTAAAGAAAACTGTACCTGTAAAGGTGTTGTGCTGATGCAGTGTATAAGATGTTGTAATTCTGTTGCACTGTGAGGATCTAGGACTGACGGGACATTTTCTTTCATTTGTTTTCATTTATGTTGTTGTGTTAGACCATTCTCAACCCTCTTCAAGGCATAGGGTATGCAGCACCAAAGAGAAATTGCTTGTGCACAGCAAAATGTATTTGCTTGTTATTATAGTGGGTGGACATGCCTTATTGTTCACCTGTGATGTCTTGACCTTCCAGAAGGTCTACCTGGAATTTCAGTAATAGCATATGTGTGGTACAGTATTGAGTGTGGTCAGGAATGGTGTCTCTACTAATCATTTTAATGAAAGCAATCATGCGGAGGTGAACAGAAACTGAATTTAAATGGTAAACATGAAAGAAGTTTAACTACAAGAAAGTGCATTCTTTGAGCATCTCTCACATCTGACTCTTTAGGTTTCTGTATTAGATGGTTGTCGGTACGCGCTGCATTGCTGGGCTGTCCTCACAATGCAATAATGTATGGCTATTGGGAAGATAGCTGGTGTGAATGACTTTTTTTTTTTTTTCTCTTGATAGCTGGTGGAATTGTTCATGTTGCCCTTAGCAAATAGCAGGCTAGCTCTTACTTTGATAGACCTATGGCAGCAAGCTGTGTGATTATAGGTAGGTAGCTGAGGGAGGATTTTATCTAAGCATTCTCTTGAGGTTAATAAGATGTCTTCATGCAAATTTTTGTAGCTCCACAGTGGCACAGACAAAGTTTATTTGTGTGCGTATCATAGAATCACAAGAGTATCCTGAGCTAGAAGAAAGCCACAAGGATCATGGAGTCCAGCTCCTGGCCCTGCACAGGACACCCCCAAGAAGCTGACCATATGTCTGAGAGCATTGTTCAAACACTTCTTGAACTCTTGTCAGGCTTGGTGCTGTGACCACTTCCCTGGGGAGCCTGTTCCAGTGCCCAGCCAGCCTCTGGGTGAAGAACCTTTTCCTAATATCCAACCAAATCCCACTGACACAGCTTTATGTTGTTCCTTTGGGTCCTACTGCTGGTCACCAAAGAGCAGAGGTTGGTACTTTCCCCTCCACTTCCCCTTGTGAGGAAGCTGCAGACTGCAATGAGGTCACCCCTCAGTCTCCTCTTCTCTGGGTTGACCTCAGCCATTTCTCATACAGTTCCTCCTCTAAACTGTTTACCATCTTTGTGGCCCCCCTTTAGGTGCTACCTAATAGATTTGTATCTTTCTTATATTGTGGTGCCCAAAACTGCATGCAGGGCTCGAGGTGAGGCAGCACCAGCGCAGAGTGATGTAATGCAGCTTCTCAAACATATGTCCTTTAGGGGAGCATAGCACTGTAAGTTACAGTTCCTGCCTTTTTTTCTGCTCATACATGTAAAGTCTTTAAATTCTGGAAGTTGACGTTGAGAGCACCACTGTTTGAACTAACATTGGTTTTGCCCTTCTTTTCACCTCTCAGTCTGAGGGTATGATTGAAGATGCTATGTTGATGCATATCTGTACTCAAATCTTCCATGAGTCAAGAAAAAGATAAAGAGGTCCTGATGTAACTACATCAGCATGTAATGTGGTCCCTGTGGAGAGGAAAAGATTATTGACATTGTCTTTGCTGCTGATGGCTGCCTGTGATGAATGTTCATATAATGTATTTTACTCTTTGTGTCAGTATCAGCAACTTAGAAGCACTTCAGGGTTATTTTTAGTATACACAGCTGGATGTTCTATATGGAATCTGGCCATAGTACTCTCATTTGTGATGGGGGCAGATCTTAGTGGTGGGTTGTTATTTGGACTATTCTTGTGTGTGTCTACACACTGTTTTTATGTTAAAGAGAGAATGTCTGTGAAAACAGCCTGATGTTGCAGAAGGGGATATGTTTACACTACATGAGTCCAGATCAAAGCATTCTTTCCTAATGTCTTGGATTTTAAATAAGTTTTGATTTAGTAACTGCCTTCTTGTGCTTGCATAGACTTGATGGCCAAGTTTCTTCTCCAGCTGAGTACTGAACAATGCTGGTTGGGGTTGTGATAGGCCTTCTGTTGCAGCAGTGTGCTGTGATGCTGGCACAGGCAAACCATTTGAGTGTGTATGATTGTCCTCACTGCACTGGGCACAGAATGCTCTGTTTTCCTTTGCTCCTTTGGTCAGGTTTCATAGGATAAGGGCTCTACACTCCTGCCTGGCTTTATGTAGCAGTCTAAGCATCTCTGATGATATGCTGTTGGTCTTTCATAGTCACTGTACTCCTTTGGTACCAAGGTATTCCCGAGTCTTTCCCATTTACAGCTGGATGTTGTGGTAGGTGATCTTTTATCTCCAGGTGCCTTTGAAAACTTCATGCTATCACCTGGCAGTGCATGTTTCTTTCTTATTTTTCTTCTTGCCACAACTTGCATCTGCCTAAAGTAAATGTGGCAAACTGGCTTTGCTCTTGTAAGAAGTAATAGTTCTATGGATTACTTTGCTTTGCTTAAGGGATAGTAAAGTTATTTTGCATTTTATATATCTGCAAAGTCCATTTTTACATGAACATTTACTATTTCTTTGGCTCCTGAAATAAAATACGTTTGTAGGATTGCCAAGGTCTCTGTAAACTCTTAAACCTGTAAATGATTTGATGAAGTGAACTGTTTTTCTTCTCAATAGGCTCCTTTTTTTCCTGTCTTTTGCAATGAATAGTAGCATGATCTGGTGAGGGGCAGAATTTAGTGTGTGGTAGAGTGGCTCAGTGGAAATGGTGCTTACCTCTTTTTTTTTTCAGATTGTCATGTTTTGACATAATTCTGGGATAGAAATGGCCTTTTTCTTGTTCAGAAAATGCTTAGTATTAAGGATTTGACAGGTGTCCACCTTCTTTCTGACTTTGTGCTGTTGCTGATCCTCATTGCACAGCATAGTCCCCACCACCTGTAAGCTAGTTCTTATGAAGACTTGTCAAAGATACAGTTCCCTAGAATTTCATGTTGCCTTGAGAAACAGAAAACTCCAATTTTTGTTTTTAGGGGGTTCCCAAAGTGCTTTTTGCATTCTTAGAATATCTTAATATTGTCTATATGATGACTTCCCTTTTCTAGGTATTTATTCTTCACATCTTTCCAGATGTAATTGCTGTAAGTGCTTTTCAAGAAACTGTGTTTTCGCCTGCTTTTATAGCATAATGCTTCTTGTTCACACAGCACAAATACATTGAGATGGTTTCCTTTCACATTAGCTGTACTGTTTTTGCTGGTGTTATCACACTAATCTTGCATGTAGATTATAGGTTTCTGTAAACCTGATTCCAAAGTGATGAGAGAGTGGAGGTTTTTACAAAACTCTTAGCAAAAGTGATTTCAGATTTTCTGTTACCTTCTCACTTTCTGGACAGAGTTGTATTCTTTGCTTTCATTCACGTTCAGTGTTATGGAGGTTCTTGTTAACATGTTTACCTTCACCACTTGTGGAGGGAAATTTGACTGCAAGGTTCAGTTTTCCCTTTTGTTACTGTGAGAAATACTCAGAAAATGAGTTAAATGACACTGAGAAGTTAATATCTACATTTCATAGTTACTTTTACTGAAATGAATAATTACTTGGAGGTTATGGCTTCAGAACAGGAAGCCTAACTGTAGTCAAAAGAAACTGAGATTATGCTAATGAATTTTTGCTTGATGTCTTTTGCTTTGTAGTAAAATGTGTCATAATGAATACATTCTATTTCTTCCTTACAGGTAAAACGAGAAAAACCAGAAAATTTACCAGATTTAGAAAACTTGGCCCAAGAAAAATTCCTTGAAATGGAGAGCAAGAACAGTGACTCAGATTTACAAAGGAATGAAAAATATATGTATTTTAAGGATCAGCTTAAGGAGATGAAAAAACAATGTAAGTCTGGTTTTTAAAAAAAGATTCTTTGAATGCTAAATGGTAAGATGTGACTGCTCTGAAATACAGAACTGCCACTTATGGCTCAAACTGATGTGAGTGTTCTTAAAAACTTATTTAAATTGATACCTGTGTAGAAAAAAGCCAGTGTAATTACTTTGGTTGTTTTATTTAGACTCCCACAGCTCCTGCTGTGTTGGAATACAAATATCATGAAAATCACCTTTTTTTGTAAGGTGGACTTTTTCATTTGAAGACCTTTCGCATTTATTTTCTTAATTGATAGGATCCTCTAAAAGGATTAGGTAAGCTGTTTTCATTTGTCACTTAAACAAATTGCTCCTGTTTCACAACTTAGGATGTGTTGCAACTCTAAGAAGACCTTTGCTTTAATCGTAGAACTATAGTGTTGGAAAATGCTTACTGTACGTGTTCTCAGGTTTACAGCTTCTGTGCATGCACTGTGTAAGACTGCAGATTACTAAAACCTGTTTTTTTTAATTCCTGTAATTTTTCAAGTGTTAAAATTTTATGTTATTTGTGCTTAAATTACCAGGAAAGTTGGGGAGTAAACAGTTTGCTTATTTATGCAACGCAACAAAATTGTCTCTTTTATTGCCCCACACATATAGCAGCCATTAAAATATCGCTCTGATTACTGGTGCTGGGAAAGTTCATGGGTTCTGACACTATTTGTGTTGCTTTTCCCCTATCATGATTATGTTCTGAAATCATATTGTTCTGCTTGCTGTCCCTTGACCCCTGTACCTATTCCCTCCCATCCTGCATTTTGATTTCAACATAAGCTGGTATCTCAGGAACTTCAGGAGTCATAGATTAATGATTTATACCATTGGAAAATGATACTCTGGGTGCTCTCCTGTAGCTCTCCTTGAGTTTTGGGCTTTTTTGGAGCCCTATCCAAGACCCAATGAAACTGGTGGAAAGAATTTTCCCACTGGACTTTGGATTGCTTCCCTATAGAGATTTATGGAGTGTGAGGACATGCTTGACAAGGTGAATTTCAGATCTGGTATCACAAGACTCCCTAGGATTAGAGCTTGAATATATTTGTTTCCCATCTTTATGGGCTTTAGCACTGATCTCTGAGTTTAGTAGAGCTCTTGGCACTACTCTAAGAATGAACATACCAAGTCGCAGACCACAAAACAGTGTAATTTTCACTCCCTACATAACCATAAAATTATTACTGCCCCACCATTATGTTGTAATTTCTAATTTCCAGGTGTTTGTAACCAAGAAGATAAAAATCTTGATAACTGACTTTGGATTTACTTTCCACCCTGTAATTGCCTGAGGAAGGGGTGTTGCTCTAGCGATACATTCAGTTCAGGCTATGGGACTAAGTTTTAACTGGCAGACCTGTTGAAAAAAACCCCAAATTAAATAAACACAACAAAAATTATTCTTAAAAATATATGAGGGCATCATTGTGCTACTGCTGCCTGAAATCCAGATTTGTCTTACTAACCTCTTGACTTTTGTTTTGGTTGTGCACAGAGGTTTCAAATTGTGGCCAAAATGAAATGCATGAGGATGTTGTGTGGACTGCTATGTTCACTGCAAGGACTTCTGGTCAGATGGGTCAGGTTGACATTTGAAGAATTCATGTTGGTTTTGATGAAGTAAATCCATCCCATTTACAATCCATTGCCATATTTATTGCAGTTTAAAGGTTGAATGGAAAATTGTTACTTCACTTTCACAAACAGTCCTGGATGCAATACGATGAACATGCATACAAGTGAACAGGCTGGTGCAGCCACCTTCTTTGGAAATGGATAACTAAGTGCCACCTCAGGTCTGCAGGTAGATTCAAAGTTAAATTTTTGAAAGTTAGCACAATTTTGCTGCCTTAAACTTGCATTACTGTTGTGTTTCCTGCCCAAATAATCCATTGATCCAATATAATATACTTTCCTTCCTCTTCAAAAGGTTCTTTTACTAGGAAAGCTTCTAGAAATTATTGAGTAATAATGGGTAGCTGAAAATCAGTGGAGTCTTTATATTCACATACCTAAATTTGCTTCTGTATGATACAGTGACCTGGAACTTGTAAGACTGTGCAGTTTCTCTATTTATGTCATCTTCTTGCCATCGCCCTAATCCTCCCTCTCTCCTTTTGTGTGTTGTTGTCACTCATACCCAGCCCTTAAAAATACCTGTGGAAATGAGTATCACAGATATATTCACAAGCTTAAAAATGACAGATACCCACACTCTTGCAGGAATGCTTAGAGGGTCTCTGGTCTTAACAGCTTTGTGAGAGACTCAAGTGACAACTGTACTTATCTGGTGCAGAAAGCCTCTTCTCACTGATGGGCTCTGCACAGTAAATTATTATGCCTGGATATATAAATGAGCACTGTCAATATTATCTAAAGTACCACATATAGTCAAGGTGTGCCAGGGAAGGTTTATACTGGACATCAGGAGGAATTTCTTCACGGAAGGGGTAGTTAGACACCGGACTGGACTGCCCAGGGGGGTGGCAGAGTCCCTGTCCCTGGAGGTGTTTAAGGAAAGACTGGATGTGGCTCAGTGCCATGGTCTAGTTGACAAGGTGGTGTTCAGTCACAGGTTGGACTGGATGATCTCAGAGGTCTTTTCCAACCTGATTCTGTGATTCTGTGATATGCCATGTAGAAAATGGTGTTACTGTGAAGGAAGATTGACTCAGAGGCAGAAATTCCAGACCTGCAATACCAGCTGAACTGAAGATTCATAAAATCTGTAAAAGACATTACTAGTTACCATAAGCTGGTGATTTACCTTTAAACATACTGTATATTTTTGGTGGGGTTGTTTTGTAAGAAGAAATGAAGGTCATGCTGTTAAATATTCAGCATTTATACTTCAGCCAAGTTATCTGTGTATTCCTATTTTCTCCTGTATGAGTTGTGATTTCAAAATGAGTCCTACAATTCTGGCCTCATCTTAACAGCATATTATAACGTGTCTGCAGATTTTGGGACACACTTTAAAACTGCTAGATGTGAGGTACATGTATCAATAACTTCATCAACAACTACTGGTTAATACTTTGTTTTCAACTATTAGTCTTGCCAGGCACAACGTAGTTCACAATTCCTGGCCTGTTTCAAGAACACATATACAGCTGCGGTTGAGTTCTTAGCTGTTTTCTGGAATTCGGTTTTATTGCTCAATTAGATAAAACATAAAAATCTCCTGCCAGGTTTTCTCAGAGGGGCTTTCCGTTGTTGTTTTTTTGGGTTTTTTTTTTTTCTTTTCTTTTTCTTTTGTTCCAATCTTTTCTATCTCAAAGGAGCAGACAGGGTAGATACTAAAATGATTTGCCTTCCAGGATGAGTTACCATTAATGATCAAGTATCTTTTATGCAGAGTTTGACATTTCTATTCTAGAACAGTGGAACAAGGAAATATTATATTCTCACTTGTCTTGCTACTTAGTAATTAACTAGGATTTGAAGGAGAAAAACTTTCTTAACACAGTTTCTAGGTATGGTGCAAAGTGTGAAGCAGTTAAATACAACCTTATTTTAACAGAAAATTAAGCTAATATATTTTCTCTTTTGATATTTGCTTCCACAGTGATGAAAGGAAGCTGCATGGTTGTTCCCTGTCCCCTGACAGGTGACAGGCAGTGCCATAGGTAGCTCTAATACTCGGGGAGAAGGAGAATGGTGCTGTATCACCTTCAGCTTGTCTTCTCTTGGCAGTTCTGTGGGAAGGAGACCTTCTTAGCTTTGAACTTCAGCAGCAGTCAAGGTGCAGAAATGAAATTGGGCAAGTTCATCTCTGTGGCAGTAAGGATGAGATCATGCCTCAGAGCAGTTTCTGTTCTGCTCATCTTTCAGACAGTTTTCAGGCATTTTCTGTAAATCTGTGAGCCTTTCTTATGCAGCTACTTTAGCTGGAGTTTGTGCAGTGATGAAAAATCTTCACCTCTGATATGTGTCAAAACACTGTCAGACAGGTTTTATGTGAACAGCAAGTGATTTTTCTGAAGTCTGTTTTCAGAACTATCTTAGTTTCGTAAATTCCCACTTCTTATTTTTAATGGAAAACATTTTCATTTTTCTACTCAAACCTTCTTAGACTGTAAGCAGTAGAAAAAAGTGTTGATTAATTTTTCCTTTTTAAAACCATTTCTTGTACCCCCAAGTGGCTACATTATCTTTTCCGAATAAGTGAGTATGTGGAGGGGTATTCACTAAATATGGTAACACCAGAAAGTTCTAAATGATTGCATGTGTGGTAAGGAAAATTTTTTGTGCCCTTAACACTACATGACTGATGCTCTCCTTGGACATAATGGTCCTGGATCTGCAAAGTGCTTAGTGGTCTCCTTTTGATTAAGTGAAATGCTTAAGCAAGTTGCTTAAATTAAATTTTATGAGTAGATCCTTTGAAATTAGTGAGATTGCTGGCATGTTTCACTTCCTTATTGGAGCATGACCACAGTACAGAGCCTTGCAGCAGTGAGCCCATAGGAACTAAACCATGATTACTGCAGGAATTGTAACTTTGCATTTTGTATCTTCTGTAAGTTTAAAATCCCACCTTCTGTTTGAAGTTGTATTACTGAGTCTTTTTATTTCATGCCAGAATATATATATATATATATACAAAGGCATCTGTCTTCTGGCAGAAAGTATGAGAATTTTGTCTTCACAGAATCAAACTAAGATCTATGTTTATTCTTCCTGTATCAGTTTATATTTCTGATACTCTGTACGGAGAACTAATCAGAAGGTTTGCTCTCTGCTCCTGTGACCCTAGCTGCCACTGCTGTGTTTGTTGAAGGTTATTTAGTGTCACGTTTGGAGCACAAAGGATGACAGATTTCATAGCCCTTTTGTAGCAGCTGATAAAATGCACTTTGGAATCCCTGATAACTGTGGGTTGTGCAAACACACAACAGATGCACGCTTCAGTAGTGATTTTGTGGAAAGTGCTAAGATCTGGGTGAATGACAATATTACTGGTTGTTCCAAACAGTTTAGGGAGTGAATTTGGCAAATGTAGGAAAGATAATATTTTTTAATGGGGAACAAATAGTTTTGAGACTCAATTGTAGTTTAGGCAATTTTTTGTCACAGGAAACCAGTCACTGTCATGTAGTTAGGAAAGTAGCTACACTGCAGTTGTAAGGATCTTTCTTGCCTTCTCCACTGAAGAAAAAAAAAAAGTCTCTTGAGTCTTTGAAAGGAAAAAGTATGTATCATTTTGCTAGGATGGATTTATAGTCATTATCAATAAGCAAATATTTTGAAAGGAGAAGATTTTAAGTTTAATGTTCACGTAGATGCCATATGCCCTGTTGATACGTGTATTTTAAGCTATGCATGTGCTGAGAAGTAATGATGTGAAAAAAATGTCATTTTAGATACAGTTTGGGTAAAATGTAAGAAAAAATGACACTGTGAAAGGAATTATCTCTAAATTTTTAAAACCGTCTATCATAGGTTCCAGGAAAGACTAAGGTCTTTGATTTGGTTTTATTAGGATAAGAAAACATGCTGCAGCAAGATACTGTGTATTATAATGCTTGACAAGTTTCATCCAATTAATCCTCAAAACATCACATTGAGGTAGGCAAGTTAATTTTACTTCTCACCACACAGCAGTGGTGAAATTTGAGGAAATAGTTGAAGTTACTTGTGTGGACTCACATAACTGATTTGCAGACCTGGGTTTCTCTTCAGTTGTAGCTGACTTCTTAGTTGGCCTCTTTTTGTCTCTATACATAGCTCTGATGGCAGAGTAAAATAACATTAGTGTATTTTTCCTTATATTTTTAATGTAAAAAAACAATTTAAAATCCTCTTACCGACTAATTATGAGAAAACAACTTCAGCACAAGAGTTGAAAATTCCAGCTGAAAGTGGGATTGGTGTTATGACAGTTCAGTGGTCTGTGTGGGATATGCACTTTTCATTTTCGTAAAATTCCTTACAGACAGCCCCTTGACTAGTAAAGAAATGAAAAGAGGATCCAGCACTTAGGAAGGTCATTTAAAGTTTAGGAGACCTTGGTTTAGGTGTTTGCTTTGTTACCCTCTTCTCGTATTAGATCAAGTATTTAGTTTCAGAACAGATCACTGGGAGTTGGGTGCCTAAAAGCTTTGTGGGTCTGGGCCTTACACCCATGTCCAGAATTCAGTTCTGTGCATATTGTGTTTGTGGACTGTGCAAGAAGAGACTTAGACTAGGTCATGTCCGTGCTGCTCTGGGCTGGTACCCTATGGAGCAAAGCAGCCATGTCCAATTGAGTGCTAAACATTCAATTACCCTGCTTCTCTCGTGGCACTAAAATATCATTATTACGTTTTTGTGGTTTTTTTCAGTTCGAAGAACTGTAGATAATAACCTAAGTGTGTTTTGGTGTGCCACAGTAATGTTTTCATGGCGTGATGCTGAGGGGGCAAACTGCATCCCCAGAGGAGTGGAATGAGTATGTCAAGAGGCATTTGTGTGAGTGAGAACTGACTTTTGGGTAGGGCTTAAAGACTATCCTGAGAAGAAAAACTTGGCATGGCTTTTCCTTTTGGGACTGTCCTGTCTGGGTATTTCCTGGAAGGAACTAGTTGATTTGCTCAGGATTTGCCCACTTGAAGTTTTGAAGGATTAATAGATGTGGGCCTGATAATGGAATGAGTTAAAGTTACTCTATTTCAGAGAGTTTTTGGAAAGATCAACTAGAGAAACAAACTAGATAAATGGGATGCTCATGTAGTATAGCAATGGGAGCTGTAATATCCAAAGTGCAGAATTACCATCACAGCTAGTGTCCTTGCTAGTTTGTGAAGAAAGACCAACTCCAGAACGAATGAAACCATCAGAACTTTCCTTCTGCAATCTGGAATGACTTTTCCAGGGTAAAAATTAGATATGTTGTAAGTGCAGAAGCTTGCATTAACAATAATTGTGTTAGTGGATTAACAAAGAACATCAATTACCAATAGACCTGGTGAGGGTTTCTTTGATGAAATGATTGCCTTTCTAATGTGATTGATCAAAATAAGAAGATTCTTGCTTTGGCATTTAGATCTCTGACATGTAATTCAGAGTTAAAATGAAAGAGGAATCATGAGCCCTCCTGCCCCCCTCCTTCCCTCCCCCCCACCTTCCTCCATTATGAGTAACCTGGAGTATAAGAGACCTGAGTTTCAGTCATGGTGATTTAAAATCAGAACTTGACTGACTCTTGGCTTACTAAGTGATTGACCTGTAACTCTGGAATCAGTCTCCCTCTCTCTCTGTCCACAGTGTATTTAACTATATATAAAAATGGCAACAACTGCAGAAGGAAATACTGGGAGACACTGACCCTTTAGCCCTATGGTAAAGCACTCAGCTGAGGGAGGACGTATCTAAATCAGAAAGAGCATCAGATGTAGGTCTCTTCTGTTAGAAATATCTGCCCTTCTAATCAGAGGATGCTTGAGGACAAGATCATTTTATCTCTACGTCTGTCATCTAATCTATACATATATTTTTAAAAGATTTACATTTTATTCCATTGCAAAAGTCTTTTCAGGATGTAATTCTTGGTTTTATATCAGACTGGCTTTCAGGTCAGAACTGAGTCTATAAAATCTAGAAAGGAAATGGAGTGTTACATGGAAATAATTTTTTATGATTATTGTACACTTAGGGATAATACTTAGGTTAATTTATTGTTACTGCCATGGGATAATTCTCTTTTAACTGAGCACATTGATGGCTGCCAGCATGGCATTTTTACTGTTCATATGAACATATAGGTCAGGAAGGGAGCTTCTAGATGCTGCTTCTATTCCCTTGATGTTGCATTCAATCACAATAGCTAATAAAACGCCATCTTAAAATACGTTAATTTTTTCTCCTTTGTTTGTCTTGGAAGGATGATGAAAAACGTTAGAACTTTGCTCAGATGTTGAGAAATTTCAAAGCAAAATAAGCCTGTGACCAGGTTTTTGCTCATTATTCCTGTTTCAGCTCTGTACCCTGGCTTATAGAGATGTTCTCCCTCAATGGAGTTTAGTTCAATTCAGTCAGTTCCTGTATTTCTTGACTCTTTGGTAAACCAGTTATGCAACATGGAAACTTATAAAATCTCATGTCTTGTGACCATACTTGAACTCATTAGAAATGTTTTATAAATTTCAGATGAGTGAGAAGCATAGGGATAGATACTAAACCTTGACTGTATCTGAAATGGGGAAATGTTAAATAGATGGATTATACCCTATGAGAAATTTGCTTTCTGGTAATAAAACACCAGTGATTTTACCAGTAGAGTTTTCCTTCACTTCTTTCCTGGTGTAATAATACAAACTATTTTGCAAATCTAAGCACTGCAAATACAAGGACAGCTAAGTACAATTTTACTTGCCATTATATCTGTTGCCTGCTCTTCAGAAAGACTTAAAAGTCAGAGGATACAGGTATTCCATTCTTTTGCCTTGATCTTACAGTTAAAATTTTAAGTGTGGTCACAAGAAAACGGGTGAAGAACAGTGCAAGGAGAAAAAATCAAAGAAAAAGGAAAGGGAGAACATCTCAGTGTTAAAATTTTTTAATTAGATGCTCTCATTTTGAAGTTAGGATATTGAGGAGGAAGGAGAAAAATGAAACTTAGTGGAGCTTTAAAATTAGAGAACTTTGTTTTATTTGCTCATTTTTTTCTGTTACTCAAATATTTATCTGGAGGGACAGTAGGTTTTTTTACTCTTTCTATATGTTCGTTTCAGTAATTTACATGTGGGACTTTGTGCCATCAGTATGCATGAGGATCAGTGGAAATACTAATTCAAGTAGAAGTCTACTACTCCAAGTAATGCATTTGTATTAAGTGCCAGGACAAAAAACATTTGAGGAGAAACAGGCAAGTGGTTCTGAGATAATGCTGACTAAATAATAATCCATCAGTGCATATCACACTGCATGGTAACTCCAGTTCAGAGAAAGTAAAACGCTTGGTGTTTTTATGGGTCTTCAAACTATTTGCCATGCGACTCTTTGGTGTGTCCTTCAGAAGTGCGGCAGGTTGAGGCAGATCTTGCTTTGGTAAGCACCAGTGTAGTTCTGAAATCAGTGGAGTTTCCCTGATCTATACTTGAAACATGCAAAATAGTAGTGTACAGCAAGATTAATAAATATCCTCTAATTCCATATCAGACGTTCATGTGCATTGGCTGCTTACCGTAATTTTTGATATCCATATTATTTAATTTCCCTCTTAAAAGCCATAGGCACTGATAAACTCACAGTAGAGCATGCAGTAGAGCATGGTAAAATTGAATTTTATACCATTAATATCCTGGAGATCTTCTTCACACTCCCCCAAACCTGTTAAATGTTGAGCTGAAATGAGGGAAGAAAGCTAGAGAAGCGCTAAAGGACTGCAAAACCCATCTATTAGGTCTGTGGACCTCAGACTGGATGCCAGAGCCTAGAGTTAAGTGCCTTGGCTCCCAGAAGGAGGGCTATGGCACACCTGCTTGAACAGCTTTGTTCAGTGACAAATCTGTTCCATCAGCACAGTGCTTTACATCTGTATGTCAATCACAGTATTGCATAAATTGACTAAAAATGTGCCAACTATAAAGTAACGCAAAGGGAATGAATCTCTTTTACTGTGAGACCGAGCACCTGTGCTTGTATTATGTAGCTGGAGAGGAAATGGACTATGGCTCTAATCTGTAGATTTAGGAATTTCAGACTCTCAAATGATTACTGATGTTACTCAGGAGCTGAAGTGCTAATTCTGTGTACTGTTTCTCAGGGGTGACCCAAGAGATGTTGCTTGCAATCACCATTAGCACAAAGTCAAAGAAATCAAACACCTTTATTGGCATTTACACTTAGTCTTATGCAGGCTTGGAGCATTCAGATGTTCTGTCACAACTGAGGAGTGGTTTAAGTTGTCACCTTTCAGCAGTTATTAGCTCTGATTGCAGACATAGCATCTGACTTTACAAGTGTGGATAGGTTTATCGTGTCTTATCATCTCAAATGTGGATGTAGATCTGTGTTACCAGACTTGCAGTAAATGATTTTAGGATTAAAGACAAGTTGCTTAACAGGTATTCCAACAGGCACTAAAAATACCTGTTGAGGGAGAGAAGCAGTTAATGGAGTGATGGTGAGAGTGCTTATGTTTTATACTATAGCATTGTGACTACAGCAGTTTCCCAGGAAGCAATGCCAATAAATTCACAAATAAGCACCTAAAAAAAGCCCTTATGAGGAAGATGACATGTTTGACTCCTCTCTGGATCCTCCCCTGACTGGATTACTGGAGACTGGATGATACCAGGAAAGCATTGCTGTCAGCTTTCTCTGTCTCATGCCCTCTGTAGCAATTTTCATTACTCATCATCAGAGTAAGGCTGCTGGATGGGATGGAATTTACATCTGACATCACACCATTGCTCACAGGCTTTTCAGCAACCCCTTGGCTGCAGGCAGGTGTGCAGAGGGCACTCTGCAGTCCTTCATTTGAAGCAAAACACCACCATGTGCAGGTGGAAGTGGGAGGGGGCTGGGAAGGATTGGAAGGGAGTGTACTCCAGTAGTTAACTCTTGCGGCAAGAAATGGAAATCTGGGTTCTGTATATCTCCATCATCACGTTCTCTTCTTCCACTTGAATGGAGCTGTGCCTCCTTTCAAGAGCCAAAGAGGTTGCGAGACAAACAATGTATTCTTAGATATTCAGGCTTGGGCAGCTCTGGACAAGTACCGAACTCAGATCGTCAGATCCCTGGAGAACCTGGGGGAGACTTACTGGAGATAGATACCTTTAGGGTTAAGAGGCCGCTGAACAGAATTTTTCATCATTTTGGACTTCAGTAGTTTGCTTCAGTTCTTTGGATCTGGCCCAGCCTTAGGTATTCTCCCCTGCTCCCTGTTTGAAGGTTTAAGGGTCAGTCCAAGACTTAGTGAAATCAAAAGAAGTTTTTGCAGGAAGGCTGGTCATCAGGATCTGTCTAAACTCCCAGTATAAACTAAGTGGTTAGTTTATAGTCAGATAGGAAAACATGGAGAAAAACAATCCTTGCTTATCACAGGATGGAAGACTTCAGAAAAGCTGAAGAGTTTCCTTTGAGGGAAAAAACGTAAAAGCTTTCTGATTGCTTTATCAACTTCTACAATAAAAATAGTAATTACTGCAATTTAAGACTAATGAATAAATCACTGTATTAAAATGGGAACAAAAAAGTTTAACTAGCAATCATATGTAATAATTTGGCAGCTCTGTTATTAGTGTGGGCAAAGGAAGCTATGCACCTAACCTTCGCTGCAGCATCCATTGCTTTGGGCTTTTTGTGGGTCTTTTTTTTTTTTTCCTACAATGCAGATTGAAGTCTTCTTTTCTGATCTCTAGCAGAGTTTTGTTTTGATGTCTACATCTGTTTTGTCAGATGTCTACATCAGTTGGGCTTGTATTCTACAATTCTAGAAATACCTGCTCACCTAAGAAAATACGGCTGTGTAGATTGCTGCATTGAAGTTGTGCCTGCATATGGGTTTTGTCACATCACAGCTATGTCATGGAAAAATATTTACCAGCTCTGTTGTACTCTTTTCACCACTTTTCTCATTTTATCCAACTGCTCCCCAGCCGCAATCAGCATCCTTCCTCCTTCTTCTGGAGCTGCTTTCCCTTTTCAGGTGATGCCACAACCTCCTTCCTCCCTTTAGACCTCCTCTTTGGCTTTAGCTTTGCCAGCTCCTCCTGGGAAGTGTCACAGAACATTTTACCCATGATGGATGTACTTAGATTCACTAGCGAGGCCTTCCTGTCAGTCTTTTTTTGTCCTGAAAAAAATACTTCATTATCATGCTTCCAGCTCAGTAGTGTACACAGCACAAGCTGTAATTTAGAGGAAAGTAGTGGCTATTGACCACTAACAGTATGGTGGTGTGCTAGCTACGGCTTTACATTTTTGTTAGAGTTGGAAAAACTAGTAGCTGAGTGAGTCATGAAACCCAGTGTAGCGAAATCCAGTTGTAAATGAAAGAGGAACATTTCTATATTCTTAATTTGGCTTAATTCCTGTGGCTAATGGCTGTGTATATACCATAAACATTGTGAAGGAGCAACCATGGAAACACTTGTTTTCTTGCATTGCTAAATTTACTCAGGGTTGAATATTAACACAGTGCCTGGCATTACTTTAAAAGCAAAAATAGCTAAAGCGTGACTCACTATGAGTCATTTACTGCTAGTCCTGCTATACTGCCTAGAGCTTGACATTGAGCAAGTTGGCAGCCTGCATTGCTGCATTTTTTTCTAGGAACTTTGAACACATTTCATTCTCGTGAATTCTCTTGTGCAACAATATTGAACACAGCAATGTGTTTATTTTTCTTCCAAAGTCGAATGAATCAGAAAATGGTGAAACAAAGAGTATTTTTCTTGGAGATTCTGGAAGAGATGGATTCTGAGAATTATTTTTTTAGCTGCAATAATGAAATCATTGCAAGGATGTTAAAAGTTAATTACATTTTATTCTGATTACGTAAGATATATTTTATATATATTAAAATACCTTTATTGTTATTATTGATTTGCATTTTCAGCTAAGGCATATGTGGCATCAGAAAGCTAAGCCTGTAGGCTGAGAATGTTTTTTCTTGGGTTGGCAAGGGTTTTTTGATGGGTGGGCAGTCAGCTCTGAAGGGGCAGACAAAATGAGGCAACTGTGTTCCTATTGGCCTCTGTATGTAAAAGGCACACCCTAAATATGGTGCTGCGTATCTGACAGTGAGTAGCTTGTTGGCTGACTGTGTGAATGCCTAAAAAGATCAGCTGATTTCAGTCAGATGGGAAGGGGGTAACGAGAGAGGGCTGAAACCAAAAGCAACTTGCTGAGGCAACCATGTGATGAGATCCTGAAATATACTGGCAGGACCAAATATCACTCTTCATATGATGCTAAAATTTTGGTTCCACCTGAATGTTATTTCTAACTAAAAGCTACTCATTAGAACAATAGATAAGGAAATTCTTTAATATTTTCCATATTTTTTCCTACTTAAAAAATATTACTATGATAATTGAAGAAAAATCTTATGCTATCAGCATACAACCTTCTGCATGTGTTCAAAGGAGGTACCAAAAATCAAACTAAAATATTAATAATGTCAGTTCAAAACAGCTACAAATGTAAAATCCCACATCCTTGGTATGGAGAAAAAGCTTGCTACGTATCTCTTCCTGTAACTACAGATTATGGAAATAGAGACTGTAAGTTACATTCATCTGTACATTTAATAATACCTGCTGTGCAGGATCTTTGTAAGCTAAAACATTTTCTCTGTCTAATCTGCTAGAACATCAACTTCAAAAATTTCTCTTGAAGTGGTTTCCCTATTAAAAAAATCTCATTATGATGACTCAAGAGAGAAATAAGAATGATTAATTAAGCTTAACAGTGACATCCTAAGCATTGTCCTGATATGCACTCTTCTGTCTCATTTCATCATGAATTTGTGATCACTGTACTGAAGACTTCTCTTTAAAATTTAGAATTGTTCAGTAAATTTAATTAAATAAGGTTAAAGTATTTTTTCTTTGTTTTCCTGACTAACAATCATACTAAAAATGATACCATGTTATTTTCCTAAACCTAGAATAAAAAAAAGATTGTGTATATCAAACAGTATGAAGTGGGAAAGGATTTTGATTTTTTTCTGTGTTACCTCTTTGACAGTGACCCCCAAATCCCTGTGATTAAAATGGTTGCAGTAGTTACTCATGGTATATGCTCTTTAGCAATCTCTTCATAGCTACTGAATAGGCTGTGCCTCAGCCCCACCTCCAGGCATGTTAGGCAGAATATAGACATGAGAATTTATGTTAGGAGTGAGACTGTGTCTTTTAAAAGACAGCTCTGTGTGGGAGGTTTTTCTGCTCAGAGGATCATCAGAAAGATTGGAGCTGCCTAAGGCATGATATCTCTTGGGCATCTCTATACACGTCATGTAAGTAATGTCTCTATTAAGCGATAGCAAATTATTCCCCTCACATATGCGGTGTTTCCGTGTACACGTTCGTACAGTGACAGAGTAAGGGCAGGGCAGTGACGTGGAGTCTCTAGGACAGATCAGAAGACCATGTGCTGAGCTCTAGATTAATACATGGAAGCATCATAGTCCAGCACTTAATGAGACCTTTATTACAAAGTTTAACTTTTTTTTCCCCATAAATACATACGAAATACTCTGTTGAAGTGAAACCAACATCCTGTTGCGTGTGCATCCTAAAACGATAGGTGAAAACTCTCAGTTCTCAAATCACTTGCTGTTCCAGTTATGAATCCAAGATGATTTTCTTTAATATTTTCACATGATAGAGCAAACAGAACACATTCTAGAAAGCTGTAAATCATGCAGAGTGCTGAGAGAATTCGTATCCACTTAACCACTGCAGGCTGTGAGGAGGAACACCTTGCTGCATTCTTTCCCTGGGTCTTGAAGTGTGCTTGAGGTGCAGTATAGGCACCACAGTGTCTGTGAGTTGTCAACAGAAAAGTGACAGGAATTTTGAACTAACAAATTAGGTTCCCTGGATATATCCAGGTCCAGCACTGCTTTCAACAGCAGAGTGGAGGCTTTTTTTCCCCACCCTTGAAACTGATTTTATCAGGTACATCTAACCTGAGGAACTCTTTCATATATAATGAATGGATAGAATGCTTAGGGTGTAATTCCGTATTCCCGTGGAGTTGTGAATAATATAGTTATTACTAAACAAATTTGCCTTTAAATTACTTGCACAGCATGAGTTACAGATGGCCAGAAAAAAATGTTCTTTATCTGTTGCACTATTTTTATGTGACTGTGCCCTGTTAGAACCAACCTTTCTGACTAAGGTTGTCCTGTGAGCCTTTAATCTTAAAAATAGCCCTTTTTTGTTACAGTTTGTCTGAGGTTGATTCACAAGCATAGTCATACAAGATCCAGTGGCATCAATGAACTGACTGTTAATCACTGTCACCTTTTGAGAAGAGTCTGAATGTTAAAGCACTCATTTCTAAACAGCTGCCAAGTACTTTCCTTTTTCAAAAGCTATTAGTCTAGCAGATTCCACTGCCTCTGTTTTTTGTTTCTTACACACTTAAAATCTATGGCAAGCCTTTCATATTTACAGTTGCAGGTGTGTTTGTGATGTGTTAGTGAACAGATTTGCCCTGAGATGAAGTACAGATCAGAAATGACAAACGGATGTTTGCAATTGAAGAGATCTTTCAAGTCATGAGAGTCCTTAGTCCTGGGGCAGTCAAGTCACCAAAGACAATGGGAATAAAGACACAGGCTTTTCACTAAACAAGTTAAAAACTCATCTTTTAAGACATAACAAGCTTGTGTATTTCAGATCAGTTGTGCTACTTGAGAAAATTAAGATACTGATGGTAAACTTGCTGCATCAACGCTGCATATTGTAAAGTTAATTTCCTAAATCCACATTTAAGAAGCTAAGTCTGGAGCCATATTTTTAGTTTATATATAAACTTGGAGTATCTCTTTAGCTCCCTCATTGAGAAATTTGATTAACATCTTTATTATGTTGTCCTCTGTAGGATGGGGAAAGTCTGCACCTCGGGATGGGTGTCTACAGACATGTGCAGACATATTGACTTCCTCTGCCTGCCTTGTCTCTACATCTAGTCAAGCCAGTGCCATGCAAATGTGGCTATACAAATTCTGAATCAGCACTGGTCTCCATCAGTTCAACCAAGGGAATGGGCAGAGGAGCTCTGTTTACACCCACCTGTGTAGATGTGCCCTCAGATTCGCCAGGATTCCAGAGAACTGAGATTGTAATTAGAACAATGTGCTCATACTTCAGCTTATATAGATGTCTCTACGTGTGGGTTAATTTGCTTTTACTGCTTGTTCCTCCTGAGCAGAGGTCAAGCCTCTGCTTGAGACATCAGCGTGATTAATATTCCACTGAATATCTAGCTCAGCGTCATTATTGTATTTTTTTTAGGTGGGTAAAAATAGGTAGCAAGAACAGAGAAGCATTTAATAGGCTGTGAGCCTGTTGATGTACCTCCTGTTTAAAGAGAAACACACAAAAAAAGAGAAAACATTCTGTATGTAGGATGTATGAAGCTTACTCTAAAATTGCTTGAATAGAGGTGTTTAGTGAAAAAGAACATGTTTGCAGTCCAGGTATTGTTTTAGACCTTAGTAAAATACTACAGAATGTGAATCAGTTGATGGTTATCTGTGATGAGCAGGTAAACAGAAGATACATTTCCCAATGGGGTTTTCATATGATGGTGACAAACTCCATTGCTCAACAATGGTCACATTCCATAGCTGCAACCAGGTTCTGGAGGGCTTAATTTCACAACTGCTTACTGTGTCCTATTGCATTACAGTGACCTTTCAATAAAAAGGGAGATTGCCAGGTTGTTTTTTTGTTTTTTTAACTTAAAAACTCAATGACAGTATAATGCACTGCCCTATTTTTACATAGCAAATTTTGTCCTTGACATTTTTAAACTATGTCCTCTAGAAAAACATTCAGAAGCTTTTGTGTTTTCTACCTTTTTAGTAATCTCTAATGTGCAGCTCTACTTAAGGTGTGCATTTATGTTGGCAATACAGCTAATAGTAAAAAAATAATTCTGATATTGAGTGACTGACATTAAATGTATGTTTTTCTGTAGCAACTTATATATCATCCATCTGGCATAGCAACACAACAAAATTGTTTGTTGTTTAGTTTATAAGGGGTTCTTTTTTTCCAAGGTGAACTCATGAAACCTCATTTCTAAAAATTGTTCAGTTGAAAGAATAGCCACAAAGCAAAAATAAAATCATGTTAACACGATACGATATGAGAAGGATATAAACATCTAAACAGTATTTAGTTCTTGGCTGTTAGAATTTATTTTGTTATGACATTCCCTACATAGTGACTCTGCTACAAGTACACTTGTACTTCATATTGTGAAACAGTCCTGTAATCTTAAAAATTACTTCAGTAAAAAATTACTCTGAAGCTGATAAATGAAGACAGTATACAACAGCCTGAAGAGTGCAGGCTGGCAGGGCCAGACCTGCAATGAAAAGTATTTTACCATTGGTCCCGGGAAGGCAAGGAAGAGAGAAGTGCAGCAGACACGGGCCATAGCCAGGAAAGAGCAGTTGGTTGGATGGTTGCTTACAGCAGTTGGGTCTTAGATAATCTGTGTCTGTGATACGGGAACGTCACATTTAGACTGAGCGGGCATCACGTGAATAGGATATAGATTCTGAAGTTTGAGTAAATGGCTGTTCAAGATAACAAAGTAACTATTAAGCCCATTCTCATCTGCAGACTTGCCCATCATCCTTGTATGTGTTGGGTGTGCTCAGGTGCACATTTAGGTCTCACTCTGGGAGATGCTCTCAATGAGGAAAGCTTGAGGCTGCTATCCTGACCCCAAGCTGTCAATCATGTGGTCTGATCTGATCAGTTGCAAGTAAGATTTGCGCATCTAACAACCACAACTCACCAGCAGATCACATAACCTCTGCTGTTTGTAATCATGATTTGGATGCCTTGAGCGTGAGCCACAGCTGTGCTGGCAGCTGGCAGTGTGGTACCACATGTGACACCTAGAATATTTTGTTTTGAGTAGCTGTTCACTTTACAGTATAGACAGAGCCCAGGAATTACCTCTGAAATTCAGTGAAAATTAAAATTAATATACCTTCAAATTGGTCGCTATTGTTAATATCAATAGATGTTTTCAGAAGAGTCCATGCCTCTGCTGAGATTCCTAGCAGAGAGAAAAGGTCACTTCCATAGTGAGAATTTAGCCCCCCACCCCCTTGTTTCCACACCAAAAGGAAGCTTTCCATGGTGCCAGAGAGTCTGAAAGCAGTGTAAGCAATTAGCAAGAAGAGCTTGAAAATTCCATTGCAAGAAGCAGGACTGCTCAGGAGTGGAGACGCTTGGGATTTTTCAGCCTGATTAGCTGCAGTGACAGAGAGGTGATGTGTGCTAATTACAGCTCCTTAACCTCCTTAGATGCAGTTGCATAAAAGCCCAGAACACTTCCATGTTGAAACGTAAGGCACTGCAGCATTCCCTGGCTCCTCTGCCTTGGTAGTCTCAGACCATCCATACAAACCATTGACCTGCCTGGGTGAAGCATAAACAGGTGTGTCTGTGAGCCAACCTGTAAGTGGTTGTGGTGCAGAAATGGGAAAGTTTCTCATTAGGATGTGTGGCTGAGTAATAGAACCTCCGATATTATCTCTGTGGGTCAGTCAGCCTTTGAGAGTGGATCAAGAAAGCTGTGGTCAGTGTTCAGCCAGTGCTTTGTAGTGCAGGTCTGACCCAAGTATGAGGGATAGAAAAAAGATTTTTCTGTAAAATGACATTTCAGTTTTACCGGATGTATCTTCTATTCTGGTGTGTTTTTTGTACTGTCTTCATTATAACAAGAAATAATGGCATTATACCAGGCAACATAATGAATTCTGATCGTTCAGTGCAGCTTGGAGAGGGGAGTTCAGCATGATATTTAAATTAACTCTTTGTAAATACAGAAGTCTCATTATAGATAATGACTGTCACATTTTTCCAGGAATTATAATGAAAGGATGTTTTCAACTATTTTTCAATACATTTTTTTCTGGCGGTTCATGGAACAGATTGTTTAAGGTTTCAAATAGAAAAGCAGTCATTAGGTAAAAAATTGTTTTAAGCTACTGCCTTTAAAATAAATAACTAAAGTCTTGGAGAAAAGATCTAAGTTGAAATAATGTTTTCTGTCCTGCTCTTTTTCTAGAAAGTTCTCTTTAAATTGATGGTACTGGTGTAATCCTAAAACATAATGCCTGTGTAGAAATTAATTCATAAACAATAATTAAATAATAAGGGATGTTTCATATAAGGAACACTGGAGTTTAATCTGGAAAACCTTGCATATTGCATGGACTAAGGCTTATGAGACACTACAGAAAATATGTGGCACAGCAAGCACTTCATACCATCATAACATACGCCAAGATTTTATTCTGGTAACATTGAAGTAAATATCATCCCTACTCTACAGTGATCTTCCAAAAGTTCCACGTTTGGCTTAGCATTTGGTTTAAACATTATTTCAGGTGAAAATTAATACTTAAGTGAAACCCAGTGACCCAAACATGGCAAAGAAATGTTAACACACTTTTTTTTTTTTGAGAAATTGCATCTTTTATCTGGTTAGACATTGTGTGTGAGCCTTCTTTTGTAACCATTGACAGTGTCATTTCCCCAGGTCCTGTTGTAACTCTTGACATTGACAGTCTTTTTTACTTCCCAGTTCACTTTTATTCAAAAGTAGAACTGGAAGCTATTTGATGGCTCTTCCTCCAAAATCTAGCAAAGTACAGTAATTCTGCTGAGGTTTGAGAGTAAAGATAGAAATGGCATGCTTTTCTTGGATGAGATATATGAATTTTACATTCAGAAATAAGTATTTTAAGCACACATCAAAGGAAATACCAATGTATTTGAAAAGCTGTTAGAAGTGTTAGGAGTTACATGCATTAAGTTTGAGTATACTATCAACTAATTCAAAATCTGTCCAGAAACACTGAAGAATGCAAAATATGTGAGCTGAACATGTACCCACATGTACTGCAGGACTTGACCCAGCACCATTACTCTTTAAACTTGCATTTATGGTCTTTTATAGCTACCAGTAAGACCAGTTTAAGCAGGAATTTTCCCTCTTTCCTGGAGTTTTTCAAATAGCACCTTTGTGTTATGTGCTGTGTATACATCCACTTCGGTAGCTGTGTCTGCCACCTACTCCTGTTGAGCATTGTGCCAACCCTGGGGACTCACTTCCTTCCAGTGCCTGTATCTCACTTCCCTGCTTTACAGCCCTGTGGTCTTTCCTCTTCTGGTCAATGGCTGATAGATGTGTTCTGAAGTTTTGCTCTCAGAGTGGTAGTGCCTTCTACCTAGATCCCAGTTTGAGATCTTCTTAGAAGAGCCTTTCCTCGAGAAACAGCCTGGCACCAGAGCCCTCTCTGTACATTCAGTCTGGTTTGTCCTTGCTGAGGACCTGGATATCCAGTGCCCCTGTGGTGTGTTACCAGGTACAAGGAGGGTTGTGCCTCAGCCTCAGTTACACTGAGAAATCCCTAATGACAAGTCCTGTAACTGTACTCCTAAATCCTGCCTGCTGTTGAAGCAAGAATGACAGGACTTGTGCTCCAGGTGATTTCTGCTAATTCTGCTGATAATCCAGCAAGGGTTTTTAACTCTTCTGTTAAAGCCTACAGTAAAAGCTGTTCAATGTGCAGTCTAGTTTGTGTAATAGTAAATAAATCTAACTGCTTTGACAGTGTATTGTGACTGTATTGATTTAGGAAAAAAACCCATAGTTTTTAGGATTCAAAATACCTGCTTTAAAAGTTAGGAAAGTAAAACACAAAAAAGTCCTTTGTTGCTTTTTTATTAATCTTGTATTCTTGGTTTACTTTGGTGAACTAATTTTTCAGGAAATAGATTTTGCATAAATCTTCTTGCTCACCACTGCTTGTGATTTTTTAAACTTGTTTTGATTAAGCCATATTCTGATGAGTATTGGCATGACAAAGCTGCCCAGCACAAGGCACATGTAGTAGCACAGTTCCTTTTGTTTCTCAAGGCCTTAGACATACTTAGTTTCCCTTAAATTTCATTTCCTTAATTTCCATTATTTTCAGTTGTTGTCTTTAGTTTTCTGCTTTCAGTTTTACTCAGCTATTTTTCATCCTTGATCAGTATTTTTGTTTTGGGATGCTACAAATGCAGGCACACAGCTATGACAGCTATGAATGTCCCCCAGAGTTTGTCTTAAATACAGCAAATCTGCAGCTGTAAGTACTTATTGTAAAGCTGTGGTTATCTGCAGGGTAATGGTTCCAGGCATATTTTGCAGCCACCCATAATGTG
This sequence comes from Dicrurus megarhynchus, assembly GCA_013399195.1. NCBI lineage: Eukaryota > Metazoa > Chordata > Aves > Passeriformes > Dicruridae > Dicrurus > Dicrurus megarhynchus. The sequence continues at coordinate 143,507 of VXAD01013538.1, forward strand.
AACAAGTAGTGTGACTTTCTTTTTAAGAGCTGGCTTATCCATACAGAATTTTGCAATACTGAGGCCGCAAGTTCAGTGAGCTGTTTTTCCTGTCCTAGTAGAAACTGAAAATTACTTACATTTCCAGAAAGAAGGGAGCATGTAATTGTGCAAAAGACTGTATTTACAGAAAATTTACAGAACGTGGAAAGTACTATTTTTGCATTTTATATTCAGTAGATATGTTGCAAGGCTGTAACTGTTTTTGCTAAACTTGAATTTCATGGCTATTTACTGCATAGTCCCTGCTCACATCATAGAGTGCTTTATTTATCAGAATGAATTGAAAATGAAATCCCAAGTTCTTAACTTCAGAATTGAAGAGCACTAATCTAGATGCATTAAACAATTTCTGACTCTACATATTTAGAAGGTTTGAAGGTGAATTGTATATGACCATTTTAGTTCAACTGTTTAAAACAGCAATTGCTACAGTAGGTGAAAGCAGCAATTGATGAAAGCAGGTCATGTATTCTGGTTTCCTGTCCCAAGAGAGACAGACATACTGTTTTGGAAGAAAGCATAGAAACTCAAGCAGGGATCATTATGTCTAAGGAAGAAAAATACTACTGACTTCTCATTTAGAGAGGTTCATATATACCCTAAAAAAATACATTTTTAGTTCTTCTAAATCACTCTCTTGGTGTTCACATTTACAATAAAGACATCTTCATTTCTCTGCAGATGATCTCAGTGTGTTCTAACAAGTACAAAGCAACTGTTCACTGCCAAGAAATTGAGGTTTTACGTTTTTAACTAATATAGTGTAACTGGAAATAGAAGTTCCCAGCCCATTGTAAATGAGAAGTAAAACCAGTTAGCTTAAACCGCCATGAAGGTGACTTGTAAAGAATGTTCTTACTGTGTGAGCAAAACAAGCAGAATATACCTTTGTGATGATTTAGCCCTTTGTGTCTGTGACCTGTTAAGTCACTAGGTCCTTGATACCTGGGCATCTTTATTCTTTGTCTCATGACACCTTACTAGGCACAAGAGAAGTTCTAAGACATAGGAGAAGGTCCTGTTCTCCTCCAAGTGTCTCTCCAAAACTACTCTGCTGCACTGCATAGAGAGAACTCTAATCTAATTATGGGTGGGCAGATGGCACGTTGTGATTGTTCTTCCTCACTGGCTACAAATCCTGTGCATCCTATTATTTGTTACCCTGTCCTTGCTACCATCCCCAGACCAACCCACTTGTTTATCTCCTCTGCCTGGTTTGTCCTGCCCTTTAGGTTGCATGCTTTGGAGCAGAGATTGTCAATTTACCTAATACAGGGGTTTTCTGACCAGGCTGACATTCAGGTGGTACGGCAATATAGATATTATATAATGGTAACACTTCTGCAGAGGTGGAACAAGTGTTATATATAAAAAGAGCCTCATTCTCTTCCAAGGTGCACCACATGCTAGTATTTTGTGTGTTTAACTACGAGCAGAAGGTTATATACATCTAAATAGAGCTACTTTGGCAGACTCCCTGTGACAAGAGCCAGCATTCTATGAATGTAGTTTAATCAATGAACTGTATGTAAACCACGGAAATTTATTCAGTCTAAACAAATCCAGACTCTTTTCATGACAAACGTTTAATCCTTCAGGATTGCATAACTGGGGGATTTAGGGATTAGTTAGCTTTGAAAATAGGTCAAGGAAAACATCTACATTTGGTTAAAAGCTAATCAGGCAAGAAAATAAGTAAAATAGTATAAAAGCTTTAGAAGAAGTCTTTTACAAAATTAGTTTTACGTAATGGTACAAAGAATGTTTTCTATTTGTCTAAGAGATGCAGAGCCTTGTACCCCTTTTCATTTACACTGGTAGAATTCGAGGGAAACTCCATTAAACAAGAGATGCAAGTAGTGCAGAGTTAGGAGTTGTGTATTTTGTTTCTCTGTGTCTAATACTTTGGAATAACTTCATAAAATTTTATGAAAACTTCAAAATTACTATTAAGAGATAAGATTTGTAAGCATTAACACTATCAAAAGTTGCAGTGAAAATAGGGTTGTAATCCTAGAAGTGAGGTTATGAAAGAAAAGTTTAGGAATCACTCCAGTGAGGCTTTTGACCTAAATCTAATAATCTCCCCAGCTACTGAAGTCTGAATTCCTTCTTTCAGTTAGTGTTCAACTTTTCTTCCTCACTTCACCTCTTTTGCTCACTGAATGGGCTTTCTGCTTCCTGGGGCTATCTGGATCATGATATGGCTTGTGTTGGCAGAAGTTATCCAGTCCTATCATCTGGGTTCATAAGGATTTTGTTCTGTCAGGTTACTGGAGAAACAATCTCTGATACAACTTAAAAGCTGGTGCTCAAAGTTTAATCAAGGTCTTTGTGATGCATGGAGAAAGAGATGCTGTCTCTGAGAGGCACTGTGTAAGTCTGTGTAACTTTGTGCACTTAAGTGTTGTAAGAAGCAAAAAGAATCAAAATATTTTGAGAACTGCATCACAGCTCACAGGACAAAATGTGCTCCCATGGACAGGGAATGCAGACTGGATTTTTTCACCCCATGAAATTTCTGTGTAATACACTGAATACTTTGCAGCTTAATACCAGCAAAGCTAAAATCCATCACAGCGTGAGAGCTGCACAGTCTCGTAGTCAAATGAACCAGTTGAAGAATATTAAAAGAAAACCCAAAGTTTTATTGGCTACGGTGTCTCCGTCTCCAGCATACCCTGGACTAAAACAATGAATGTTCTCAACCACTATATAGAATTGCTGTAAAGTAAGTTGACACCGTAATTCCTATGAATACAGTTCGTGCAATACAACTCTTCCTTTCTCTAACAAAACACAGTTGCCATGGGTAGGGACTGTGAGGATTTATTTAGGCTACTGGCGGCATGTATTATTGGTTATTTGTTCAAGGCTTTTTAGCTTTCTAAAATTTCGTTGTTACAAGGTGGCATGAATGTAATTAATCCATTTGTCTCTTTAAACAGTTATCCTTGCAACACACAGAGTGTTTTATTTTCTACCTGAGAAATAGTTTTAGTAAGTGACAGTGCAGGCAGGGACGTCGAGATGGTGACTTTGTTACAGAAACACTGAAAAACGTGCTAAAGGTTAGTTGAGCATTCAGACTTAGGTAAATTAATAATGAAGCTTCTTACCAGGCTGGAAAAATGAGAAAGGAGGAAAAAAATATCCAGCAATGCATGAATCATTGACATGTGATCCAAAATTCAGCATTAATTGTAGCACTATTAAAAATACTCTTTACTGTAGTTCTGTAGAACTGATTTCCTCTTAGTTCTGTGCTGTTTTCAAATCTTATTTTATAAATGATTATTTTTGATGCTGGGCCTTCTCAGTTACCTGATTCCTCTGTTAATCATCTGATTAGATGCTTTTTTATGTATCTTGTTTCTTGTCTTAATACAATACATTAGATTCTGATGCAGCTGAGAAACAGGAAGATAAATGGCACAGAGTTTTGATTCCCAGTTCTAGGCTCAGACCTGAGCTGCACAGGTACCACAAGACTTTTGGAGGGCTAAATAGGAGCAGCAAAAATCAGTGAAATGTGAAGATGGCCTGTGCCAGTTGTCCCCTCTGTGAACTGTGCTGGTGCCTCAGGAAGCAATGGTGGTGTTTTGAGCTTTATTAGCTGACCTCTAAAGTTTGCAGGATGTTGTGGAATCTGCACAGATCTGAACTTGATAGAAACCAGTGCAACTTTATGTAGGACTTATTTTAGAACTGAAATTTCTTTGGGTTGTAAATTCCGTCTCATTTCTTTTGTCCTTGTGCTTGACAGAAATGATGAAAACAGCCAAAAATACGATTTTTGTTTGTTCAGCTGATTAAAATAGAAAATTTCTTACGTATTGAAATTCATGAAAATACTTGCTGGGAAAAAATCGAAAAGTTGTTGCTCTGAAATGCTAAACAGTCTCCCAGTGTTGAACTGTGGTGTTCTTGTTTATGTAAACATTATGAAACTGTCAGGAATGGCACTTTTCAGTTTCAGGAACCCTAAAACTGCTCTAACACAACCTCTCCTGTGACACCTTCTCCCTGCTTCTCTGGGCTGCCATATTCCCAGTCTTGGAACACCTACAGTCTCTTGTTGGGACATTCAGAGAAACTGTAAAGGCAACAGAGCCTCTCTCATGTAACATGGTTTTGAATCTTGTGGACCTTGCAGTGGCCAGATTTCCTGCCTCTGGAGCTGGAAATTCGGAACACCTTGTACAATGAGATTGTTTTGTGTTTGAGAAGGTCCTTTCCCCTCCAGGAATGCATCAGAAAATCACACTGGTGACATAAAAAAAAAAAGGTGTATAAACACACAAGGAGTTTTTATTAAACATATGAAATTGGTCAGCATTATGTTTTTCATTTTAGAATTTGTGGCTAGCTTTAGCTGATCGATTACTTATGAATTTTAGACAAATATATTTGAAGCCACATCTGGTTTGTGGGACTTTCTCCAGCATCCTGTGTAAGCTGTCAGGAGTTACATGAAATTGCAGGGTATCAGAGAAGCAGAGAAATGCCATTTAATACAAATGTCTAAAAGACATTTAATTTCTAATATTGGGGATTTAATTTCAATGTCTATGCTCAAATGTTGAATTTGGAAAATTCCACTGAGAGGCTGATAGCCTATTTTGCGGTATCCCTATTTGTCTTTATTATCTGGAGTTTGCCAGTCAAAACTAGAATTTTCTCAAGACCTTTCAAACTGAGGTTAATTCCAAGCATTAGATTTAGTCATGAATCCACTGGTGTAACTGGGGACACAAAAATATGGAAAACATAGAATATTTATTAGTCCAGGGCACTTTTTGCAGAAGCCAGTTGTGGAGTCTGTAGTATGGTACAGACTGGGCTCCCTTCCAGGGGCATTCAGTCAGAGCAGGGGATTTTGTTTCATTCTGCAGTGGTATATGCTTTTGATGTTGGCTTTCATGTTCACTTGTTTATGGCCCAGATTTTAGTTTTAGCTTTCAGTTACTGTAGAGTTCACTGCATCACCTAATGTGAACCAACGCAAAAGTATAACACACTACTGGGGGAAAAAGAGAGAACAACCCGGCCTTCTTGATACTTTACAGTCTAAAGACAAACAAATCAACACGAATGTGTTTGATACAAAAGGGAAAATGTCTTATGCTAAAAATCAACAACCTGAACTGCAGTCCAGAAGCCAAGCTATAGCTGTAATTGTTTCCCTGTTAACTTGACCAAATACCTGTCTTTTGTTATCCTCTGACAAACATGGGAACACAAGTACAATGGCAGATCACTCATAACTAAATGCTGTTCAAAACATAATAGTCATTTTACAGTCAACTTTTTATATTTGTTGCGTCACAAAGATTTATTGAAGAGATAAAAGTGATTATGGAAAACACTGTCCAGTAACTATGGCAACAGTTATTTGTTCTCACAATAATTAGCTTAGCATTTGGTTGCACAATACTTTCACAATACCTCCTTGGTTAGTTCATTAAACAAAATTAGCTTTTGTTTGAACTTTCATCATTTGTTGTTTTAAGATTAGTCTAAGTTCAAAAGAATTGAAAAATATATTTTCAAGCTGCTATTGTACATGAATAATTTATGGTACAAGGGAATTTGTTAATCTCATTATGTAGTAACACTGAATATATTAGTCCTAGATGTGTTTTATTGGTTTAACTGAAAATTACTTAATATATAGATACAGGTGTGCACACAGTGTCAGTGTGGAAGATTTGTGAGTGCCCGAATGAACATCAATATGAGCACACACATAGTGTGGAGTTAACAGGCAATTATGAATGCTGCAAAGGCAATCTTACAAAGTGTCTGAATTAAATTATTGTTTTATCCATTCCTACTTCTCCCTCACCTAAGCAATCACATAGCCTTTAAGTTACACAGTCACAGTTTACTTTTCCCTCTCAATTCTGGTTCAGTATTTCATATTCTCTACCTTCGTGGCTATATGGTCAGTGCCTTTTACTTACTGCTTTACAGGTATTGCTTGCAATCTGTGATTTATTAAATACCAAGATTTCATTCTGTTAAGATATAAAATAGAGAACAAAAGGCCCATTTGTTGTTTACTACAGACAAATTAAACCCTGTTCCTAATGCAGAGATGGTATTTCTGTTGTGCTTTTTTATGATCCTCATTATTACAGTATCTGCAAGCATTAATTAATTTGTTTTTACATTATCCATATGAGAGGATTATTATTATTCCTACTTGACAGATGGGAAACTGAAATTCAGAGAGATTAACATGAATGTTTTGGATAGCTTTTGAGAAGCCTAGGACATGGTATCACTATGTTACGTGGCACATAGTTCCCACTGACTTCAGCACTTATGCAAAGCAGACTGCAGTCTTGCATCACGTTTCATAGGTCATCTCAAATATCTCCTTTTCTAAATTTGGAATAAGGAAACTCCTTTCCTAACTTCCCTTTTCCTTTCCCTACCAGTCTTCTATTCATTCCATCCCCCTCAAGCTGCTTTTCCCAATCTTCTTTCCTCCTCAAGGCTTCCATCTTATCCCACTTTGATCAGAAAGTTTCTTTTTCCACTTAGTCCACTTAGTTTAGGCAGGGGACTGATCATCTTCCTTTCTTCTCTCTGGACTCATGCCCAGTCTAGATTACATCTCAATATTAATAAGCCCAGAAGCAAATGTGTTGGCTTTTCCGAAAGTTAATGTTGAGTAAAATGAACAGATCTTATAGGAAAGACAAAAATTTATTCCCTGCACTTGGGCTCAACTTCGGGTCCCTGGTTCAGCACAAATGGATACTGGAGCTGTCCAAAGAACAAGTTGTCAGAATCATGGAGGTAAAATTGCATAATTTTCCTTGGCTTTGTGATTTTGGTGCCTGGATGTACTTTTTTGACTGAAATTCAGTCAGTTTCAGTCCAAGTTGGTACCATTTAGGAAAATTATAAGCCCTATTTTACTGTATTACTAAAACTGCTATTTCTGATGAAACTTCTGAATGTGATCTGTTTGTGCATATGTTTGAGAACAAAGTACCACCAATTTATTTGATACTAACTTTGTCAGATGGCTTTACATAGGGACATGAAAGAAATTTATATCTCTCTTTCTTTAGTAATTAATCTTTTTTGATTAACGTGCTACTATTTTATTTCATTCTATACCGTAGAGTGTTTTAGGTTCTTCTTCATAGGTGCAACAGAAAAGTGGCAGTAAAACCTGAGTATCTGCAGGCAAAGTTGTGGGGCTGGTACAGAATACAGTTTTAATGATCTGTGATGATCCTCCTGGAGCACTTTGGAAAGATTAGAGGTCAGAGTTTATCCTTATTTTAACAGTAGAGAATGTTAGAATTAGTCCTGTTTCAGATAACAGTGATCTCTTCCCATTTTTTGGAGCAGAAAAAGGCAAGGTAGTGACATTTTTTTTGACAAGCAAAAGTCTAGACTCATCCTGTAAGACAGCCTGATAAGCTAGTAAATCCAGTGGATAGTATGGACTAAATAATGAAAAGACTATTAAGGGAAATCCAGGACACTTGGCATGTTCTAAACAGCTTCTCTTTTGTGGGAGGGCTGGTCTATAGATCCTCAGCCTGCTAATATAGGTGTGACTTGTCTTTTGCTAATGCAGTAGTTACCAATTTCAAATGCAGGCTTTACACACTGAAGGTGTTGAAAAACAAGTCTAAGCCTACCAAAGATTAGTTTGCTTAAGCCCTACAGCCTCACAGACCACAGACTGAAAACCACTGACCTACAGCCTGTTGATGAATGGAGTCTTACTTTGGAAATCTTTGAAGAAAGAAATGTTAGTTTTAAATTTTTTTTTAAGTAGCATGGATCCACAAAGCACCACAGTAGTAAATAGCATTTCAGCACTGGTGTTGTAAATGGTACTAAACTACAAATGGAACTTTCAGAATTGAAAAATTCACAAGTGCTTTACACAGTCTGATCATATATATCTACATAAAAGGCCATTGTATTTAATTGTCTGGATTAGTATTTTGAGATTTTTAAAGGGACATTACAGTCTGTACTTGCTAATTGCCTACGGTTTGACTGTGAACTTCCCAGGTGTGCAGGCACCTATTGTTTGAAATACTTGCCTTTGCAATAGCTCTGTATTTGCTGTAGCAAAATACACTGAAAATTGAGCTTGCTCTTAAAAAACGCTTTTGTTCATGATAGTTTTGTATTCATAATGATATATATTCACAGGAATAAAGGCTATTCAGCTCCCTCAGGGAGTGTTTGGGTTTGAATCTTAAATGCTGCAGTTCTGGCAAACAATTGATATCGGGGGAGAGATAGAGCTGGAATGGCTTGAGAAGGAATGGATTGGAAAGTGTAAAGGGAATGTGGTCAAAGCTGCAGGTGTGGGAACCCTTTCTAATCGTAAATTAGAAAAGAGTCTGATTTGCTGCAACTATGTCTGTATGGAAACTCTAAATTTCCAGGAGAGGCTGATTTCAAAAGATAAGCAATCATGGATGTACCTTAACATCAAAGAATTTTGCATTTGGTACATGCTATTTTATCCTCTTAACAATCTCAGAAGAAAGTACCTGGGCAAAGGCATATCATAGTTGGAACATTTCAGGTGGGTGTTCTGCTCTGGGTATGGAAGTAACTCGTGAAAACTTTTAAACAAAAACTAATGTTGATTTATAAACTTACCCAATGTCAGATTTTTTTAAATATGTGTGCCCTGTCAGGGTCTTCTTATTTTTTTTCCAATTTAATTTCAATTTTTTTGCCCTTTTGGCTTGGTTTCTTTTGAGTTGTATTGAAAGAGCCAGTGTGGTCAGCAGAATAGGAGGAACAATAAGGGCATAATGTGTTCATGATTTTTATTATTTGTTCTCAAAAATCACTTTTAAAGTTCATTATGAATTTGGGCACCTGGAAGATTTTAATTTACTTTTCTTGAGTTTTAAAGAAGTTTGTAATTATGTTATCTTCTCTTTCTAAGAAAAAATACATATAGCCCAAAGGTCACCAAAATGTGGTCCCCAACCAAGTGTTTGATTTAACAAAAACTTTTTCTCTAGGAGATGTTTTTACCCCTTAATGACTGTAGAAATTGTGAATGTCGGCTATAGTTCAGGATGTGTCCTGAACGTGTGAACCTGAATGTTCTTCCAGATATGAGGCAAGTGGTGTAGCTGGAAGAGACTGGAGATTTTTTGGTGTGAACACCTTTTTGAAAACTAAACCCAAACCCCAAACACTGCTTTCCTATAATTTAAGTTAACATAAATCACAATTTTTAAAACAATAATGAAAACAAAACCCAAGTAATCAGTTACATTATTTAAAATGAAATTTTGCTTTCTGTTCCTTAGCCTCTAATTCATAGGAGAACTTTGAAAAGAAAAAGTTTTAAATGTGGTCCCTAATGTATATAGTCCTTGTAGACTAATTAACAGTGACAGATCTCTGCTCCAAGCAGCTTACAGTACAAATACTTTATGGAATGTGATGTTCAAGAGAAAATGCACATTGTTAATTCTGGAATTTTCACTTTGGTGCATTTATATAGGATTAGCTACGGATTCTGTATCCACACAATATAGTATGCATTTTCAGTCTCTTCTTACAGCACTGTGAATAAGCCTCTTATTTGAAGCAAAAGTGCTTAATTGAATTTTTATATAAGCTGGATCTTTCTTCTCTTGTGTTTCCTTTGATTAGGAATTACTCTGGGAGAACATGAGCAAAACTTTCAGGTGAAACAAGTATGCACAGCTGGGTGCTCCCTGAATACAGATAAACCTGGAAAGTAACAAATAATAAACTCACTTATTCTCTTCCAGCTACACAAAGTGATCCAAAAATATTTAATCTTATTAAACATGCTTGTCAGAAATGTTACCTGTAATCAAACTCACTCTGCAGTGTAGACTCTGGATGGCAAGCTAACAGAGTGTTTAACATCAAAATCCCTGTGTTCTCTACACTTTGGTTTGTGGGTCTCACAATTGTTAACACAGCAGAAACTGGAGTGTAAGCATATTCCTGATGTAAACAGCAAAACTGAATGTCCACCTATTGTGTAATTAAGGAAGTATTTTTATTGCCCTATAAAATGTGGAGTTTGATAGGTAAAACAAGGCAGTAAATCTGCACAGCTTGCTGTGCCACTGGTCTAGGTTGTTGATAGCCCTACGTCAGTCCCTGCCTTGGCCTCTTAAGTCTCCTTTTGCCTCTGCATTTGGAGCCTCATGAAAGGGAGTGTGGACTTGTAGAGCTAAACAGAATTGAGATATGTGCTAAGTTCTGGAAGGGCGTGATGAACATCAAAATACAGTTCAGCAGTGCCCGTTCCTTACTCTTGATTTCATCATCATTTTTTTCCTAAGCCTGCTGTTTTTCTGTGGTGGAATTACGTATTTATTCCAGCTATTGCCAGCTGAAAATGGTTTCACATCATGCCAAGTGCATCTGTGAAATAAGCTCCTGACAGCTGCCTTGTCTGTTCCTAGAATCATGTTTCTTAAGCAGAAAGTGGTAGAATACTCAAAACGATCCAAAGCAGCTTCTCACTTACTAACAGCTGCAGAAACACGAAGGAAACATGAAGAACTCAGACTGCAAAAAGGCCATCAAGATAGGGGAAGTAAAAAGTTTATTATTCTGTTATTAAAAAAGTAAATAAATGCAGCAACGTAGAAGCTACTGCAATGTTTAACTACCAAGAGGAAAACTAAACAGAAATGCTGGGATCCTGCTACAGAGTCGATGCATGTTCCAAGTATTACCCAAGAGGAAAAATGCTTTAAAGCCTGGCAGTTAATTTCCTGCAGATGAATTACAGGCACTGTTAAATGGAGAGCATTGCTTTTGACTTCAGCAATACTAAGATTTCTTCCATTTGTAAAAAAGGAGTAAAGAATGGTTTGAATTTGCCTGTCAAGGGCACTTGGAAAGGCTGTGGGCCAAGTTTGGCTTTGTTGTGTATTTTGTACTAGGTGCTTTGTATGTGCTCTAATTTCTTCACTCTCAGATCTAGGTTGCCTCATCATCGCGTTTCTGCTGAATGGCTAAAAGAACGTTTGATTGTGGTTTATTGCTTTGGTGACTGAGGGACATTGCTGATACGTTGGAGGCTATTCTTCTTGCTCTTCGTGCACTTCTGAGAAAGGCTTAACAGGTGCTGGCAGACAACCGTATGTCATCATCAACTGTTTTGAAATGCAGCAGTCCTTAAGGCCATATTCTGTCTCTCAGGTAGTTTATTATAATGCTTTGTAGAGCCACCACTTCAGAATTTAGAAAGCAGGCTCATCAGTATGCTGGTGAAATACAGATGTGTCTCTCTTTACTCAGAAGAACCTGTAAGTTCAGCATCTCCTGTGCAGTAATACTTGGGGGATATTGCTAGCTGGCTGTGTTAAAGCTGCCTTATTTTCAGCCCTGGAAAAACTAAAGTGCTGCTGCTGAGTGAAGGTCATTGATAGAGGGAAGTTTATTCTCCCTGTTTATCTAATAACTGTGTGTTCACAGGTAACAAAGCCAAGCTAAAGATCCCAGAATTTCTTAGGACCTCACCCTATTGACAGAAAATCTTCTTTTGGATTGTTAGTATGTATTTTTTCTCACTACCCAGTTTGTACTCTGTGGTTTATTTTGCTGGTAACAGAATAGCAGCATATACCTTATGCACAGAGCTCTGATGGACAGATGGACTTTCCTGTTGCCTGTAATTTGTTGATTCACCAACACAGCTGCTCTCCAGTTTCCGTGCACCTTTATGGATATGCTCGGGTTTGGATTCCTTATACTAACTGTTACCAGAGGAACAGGTTAACCATAGGGTTGCACCATTTCTTATTAATGGAGTGGATTCTGGCAGCCTGTTTTCTTGGAGTTCTTCGTGCTGGTATCCACTGCCCTCACATCAGGGTATCTAATACATGAAACCTTCACTAGCTCCAGCTGTAGGCACGTGTACTCCTGGTGCCTGCCCTCCGGCAGTCTGTTGCCATGTCTCCTTAAATCATTGTCTCTCATTACAGCTTTAGTGTACTGACACTGTTAGCTTGAAAAAATACAATTGGCAATTTCATCATGAAACAAGAGGCTTAAGTCTTGAAAAGCCTTAAAATAAGGGGGTTTGGTGCTGTCACAAGCTTGCTGTATTACTGTTTCTTGAAAATGTTTGGGTGCTCTTTAATTTGCAGTCTTGCAGCCTTAAATCTCCATCTGTTCAGTAGACTGTTGAACACCATACATGGTGATTTGTTCCATTTTATGTTACTGAACTTTTTAATAAGCACATTTTAGTTTTGAGCACAACATGAAATTTCCAAACTCTTGGAACTTCAAGGTATATATTCTCAAAAACTTCTGCTGTCATCAAACCTGAAACCCATTTTACACTGTTTATTAGAATAGATTGTAAATAAATTGAGCAAATGACAACTGCTCTCACCAGCGTGAGAGTTCATAAAGAGAAAACTTTATTCATACCTAATGAGATAACTTGATGCAGCAAAAATATCTCTCAGCTTCACATCTCTGTGACATGCTAGGATGCAACTGCACTGTAGATTCATAGTGAGGCAATGTGAAATAGGTGCTAAAAATAAACAAAATGTGACTCAATTCTGCCTTGAACTTCAGATCCTGTAGTGAAGTGTTGATCCAACTGAATTTGATCAGTATTTTCCAAATAATTTTCATGTGTAGGACTTTATTTTTCTCTTAAAGTTTCTATCAGTAATTATTTCCTATAAATAGCCATGACAAGCAAGCTGTTGGAACACAGTATGTTTTTGATTACATGCCTGCTGGAAAGGAGAGTTTAAATAGGAGCAGCAGGAAGCAGCAATAAATCAAATGCATGAAACTTAATGACAGCAATATTTTGGCAGAAAATCTTTGACTCTGTTTCAAATGTAGAAATGTTTCTTCTTTCTATTATTTTTTTTTAAAGGAAGGGTAGGTTCCTATACCCTTGCTGGTTGTCTTTTCTTTTTTCCATCCTAATAGAGTCACTAAGGTTTTTGTTCTTCTGGAATCTTCCTAGTGCAGCAGTGTGTGTCAGAGAAACTGTGACTGCTGAGACATTGGGACTGTTTATTTTAAAGACAAGTACAGTTTTGGGACTGACATGTATTTCTCTAGGTCTCTTTTCCTCCTGAAATATTGAGCTGTTTCAGAAGAAACACTGTTTTACAGTAGTTTTGTGGATGGATACTGGAGACCCATAAAAACAAGACTTACTTTCAAAAAAAAACAATTGGGGGGCCTCAACTCTCAGGATTTTCACTGGAAGTTACGCATATCATTCTCTTTGTGGATGTAAATTGAAGTGATTTGTACAGTAGCTTCCAGAAAGTGTGTCCAAAGAGAGGCAGAATCCACTTCTCTTCTGTCACAGGCTAATACCTTTTCTTTCAAATCATCCTTTTTAAACCATAATCTTTCTTTCTTTCCCCTGTTAGACTGTCTCTCTCTCCACACACCTTAAAGCAGAACATGTACCTGGAGAGTGCTTGCTGCACAGTAAATTTGGCCTCAAGGAGCCTCAGTAAAATGCCTGCTGACCAAGAGTAAAATTGTGCAAATGAAACTTAGCCCTAATCAACAGAGACATAATTTTCAGAATTAGAGTGCCAGAATCCATGAAGCTTTCAGAAAGCCTTAAAAGTATTTCTGTTCAGGTGGTGAACAAGTTAACATTGTTGAATTTTCTAAGCATGAGAATAATTTCAATAGAGTACTATTGAACTACGGAATTAGTCTGGTCTCCTGACCCATGGCACAAAATCTGAAATTGTTGTGGTTAATAAAGTCTTTATCAGATTTGGAAAAATTAAGCTGCTTTTTGGGCCACACCAGAAGTGTTTTATTTCAAAAAGCAATTAAATATGGACCAAGAGAGGATAAATTAAACAGAAATAAGTAATACACTTTGTCATGAAAGAGAGTAAATTTTAGGTGACTTGGGGGTCCATTCAGAAAAAAGGTTGTAACACAATAACTTATTTTATTGAGTAAATTAAAAAAAAAATAAAAATTCACTTGGACTAGAGTAGAAGAACTGTGAGAGCTGTAGTAAGCATTACCATAGATCAGTTCAAGCCAGCACAGATAAGTTTAGGGGTAATGCCTACAGAAAAGAGAACTTCAAGTCTGCCTAGGTGTGATTAAATTCAAAGCCTCCTGTCTGCCCACAGGACATCTGGGAAGTGTCAGCTTGGTCCCACAGCCTGGCACAAGCACAAGGAATGTTACAATAAGGGGCTTCTGCTTGGCAGCCAACAGTCTCCTCTTCCAAAGCACGTGGTACAGAAACTCAAGGCATCGCAGAAGGAGAAATTAAGTTATTTTCTGCCAGAAATTTTCTTCCTTAAGTCAGTATAAAATACACTTGAAAACAGACTCAGCTCATGAGGTCAAGTAGATGTTACAGTCAGATGGTTTTGTTGTTCTGCACTTGTGTTCTTTAGAATAAATCTGTGGAGGAGAGCTCTGACCTTCCCAAGAACTGATCCCAGCAATACACGAGGGTCCTTGTATAAAGCTGTCTTGATCACAGGCTTGTTCTCCCAAGCTCTTTAGAAGCAGAAATCATTTCAGCCTAAACCTCTCCAGCAAGATGTTTTGTTACTAACAAAGGGACAAGAAGGGCCCAAAATAATGAGTGTTTTCTTTTCTGGGTCCCCAAAATCAGGCTCATCATGGTACAGCAAGAGGAAAAGGATCATATTAAAAATGAATAGAGAAAGCTGAGAGATTATATACAAATTATGAATCCTCACCGTGAATGCTGTATTCCTCTGGAGAGATTTTATCTTCAAAGAGAATGCAGTTAGAGTTCAGAGAGAGGCAGGAAAAAACTATTAAAAGGACAAAAGTACTTTCCCATATGAAGAAATCTAGACTGGAAATGAAAAGACAGGAGAGGCCTGTAAAGTGGTAAATCATGCCAAGAAAACAAATTAGACAGTACAATCGTATTTTGGATAGATTTATATGCTCTGCAGTATTCAGGTAAATTCTGTTTAAACCTTCAGAGTGAAGCACTCTCTTTATCCCAAATGCAGAAACTTAGGGTAATTCGATATTGAACCCAAAAATTAAACTGTCTTTTGAATGCCTTCTCAAAAAAACCCCAAAAAACTTTATAAGTAGCTTCCAGAAAACAGTGTAGTTACATTAGGAAACAAAAGATATTCTGAAAACCCAGAAGCCAAACCTTTTTAGAAATTCAAAGACCAAATAGGAGGAAGTCATGTGAGAAAGGTTCATTTAAGAGCGAAATGATTTTAGTCCTTTTAGTGATGTCATTCAGACTGAAAGGGTTCATCATACATATGTGAAAAGGAGAGTCTTATGAATATTTCTAATAAATACTAAAAAATTAATATTGAATCATTCCAGGCTGCACTTGAAAAGATATCTACATTTTTAAAAGTTGTTCTCATTCAAAAAGAATTATTGCAGGACAGTGATGCAAGGGAATCACTCAGGACTGTAATGAACATCAGAACTATTGTGAGAAAAGAAAGCATTCTTCTGTAGTGATCAGAGAAAAAGTAGCTGCATTTCTAGTGAATAAAGAAGGCCAAAGCTCCAGCAGAGCATGTGCGTGCACTCACACATGCAGGGCTCAATTTAGTCACAGGGTAATGATCAGCCCGGGCTCAGCAATGACTTCTGCATTGCTCACAGAAAAAGGAGGTGGAAAGTGTGCAGCTGGAGCACAGTTGCAAAAGTGTTCAATGTCCTCTCAGTACATAGAGTAACAGGTTCAGATGACATGCTGAGTCACAAGTTTTACAGGAAATCAGCAAGGAAATAAATGAACCTTTAACTGACATTTGTAGATGTTTGCTGCAATAAGAGAACAGGAGGGTTACAGAGAGAAAAACAACACTGTACTTTAAAAAAGTTGGATGTAACATACGTTAAAAGTAAGGGAAAATAATTCAATATCTTGATTTCTGCTGTGAAATCTATGAATGCTGCATGTGTTTGTGCTGTAGAAGTGCTGTGACCAATGTCAGTAGCACTGAGTTCTGCACTGTTCGTGTGCCTATTTGTAATTCCAGTTGTAGAAACTAAGGCCTCCTACCTGTATTTTGCTGTCAGCATAGTTAGGCAAATCAGTGTTGTTTGGAGGGATTTCTTGAGTGATTGCTTTGTTGTTCTTATTGCATACATTTTCAAGTTCGTCCCCACCCACCAATCTGTTCCCATTGCTGTGCTATTTGTATTTGTGTATGCATTCACAGTTTTCACAGGAATAAATTCTATCCATCTTAATTAGGATGCTTGTCCCATCAGACTGGGTGCTACACAAATGTTTTGTAAGAAATAATCCCTACTCAGAATAAACTATAGTCTAGATGCAGAACAGTGAGAAATTCAGTTATCTTCCTAATTTCTGTAAAGTACAACCCCAAAAGTTACACTTGATAATGCCCAGATATTCTAAGTCCCAACCTATTCCTTTGCAACAAGATTGATGCTTGTTTTGGGACACTTCTTGGGAGTAATAATGACAGCCTCTACTATTTTATGTTTCGGTTGGTTTTGGTTTTTTTTTTTTTTT